>OX384030.1:44451766-44731266 GCA_947534325.1 Agonum fuliginosum | reverse complement strand
TTCCTTGTACGCCTTGTGTGTTCATACTTTTCTTAATAACTAAAATGTAAAATAATATTAAAAATTCTTTTAACTTATTATACTAGTATACTCACAAATATATTTTAGTCATTTTATTTAAACTGCAGAAGAAGATATAAAGCATATTTTACTATTGTCACTGTCATGTCATAATCATTTAAATTTTACGTAGTAACAAATGTTAATCGATCATGGACCACAAGATACCGAAATACTAAATTATAAATATATACTTTAATTATTCCTAAATGATACCAGATACAAAAATCTGACGTGGACACCACATGACTTCCTTGTACGCCTTGTCTGTTCATACTTTTCTTAATAACTAAAATGTAAAATAATATTAAAAATTCTTTTAACTTATTATACTAGTATACTCACAAATATATTTTAGTCATTTTATTTAAACTGCAGAAGAAGATATAAAGCATATTTTACTATTGTCACTGTCATGTCATAATCATTTAAATTTTACGTAGTAACAAATATTAATCGATCATGGACTACAAGATACCGAAATACTATAAATTATAAATATATACTTTAATTATTTTTAAATGATAGCAGATACAAAAATATTTATAAAATACCGATTGTAGGTAATAATCACATAATCTTTCATTTAAAATAAAAAAAATTGTCTAAAATTAAATATTTATCGAAATATTTTTAAAAAGTACTACTTCCGGTTTGTAGACTGAAACCAAAAATAGGAGGTGCACAACTAGATGCTATAACAGTCCTAAATACAAAATTTCAACTTTCTACGTCTAACCGTATTTGAGTTATGCGACACACATACGTCCGTACGTACGTACAGACGTCACGTCGAAACTAGTCATAATGGATTCAGAAAAGGTCAAAACGGATATTTCCGTCAAAATCTGAAAACCGAAATTTTTCGCGATTACAATACTTCCTTACTTCGTACAAGGAAGTAAAAATCTGACGTGGACACCACATGACTTCCTTGTACGCCTTGTGTGTTCATACTTTTCTTAATAACTAAAATGTAAAATAATATTAAAAATTCTTTTAACTTATTATACTAGTATACTCACAAATATATTTTAGTCATTTTATTTAAACTGCAGAAGAAGATATAAAGCATATTTTACTATTGTCACTTCATGTCATAATCATTTAAATTTTACGTAGTAACAAATGTTAATCGATCATGGACTACAAGATACCGAAATACTAAATTATAAATATATACTTTAATTATTCCTAAATGATACCAGATACAAAAATCTGACGTGGACACCACATGACTTCCTTGTACGCCTTGTGTGTTCATACTTTTCTTAATAACTAAAATGTAAAATAATATTAAAAATTCTTTTAACTTATTATACTAGTATACTCACAAATATATTTTAGTCATTTTATTTAAACTGCAGAAGAAGATATAAAGCATATTTTACTATTGTCACTGTCATGTCATAATCATTTAAATTTTACGTAGTAACAAATATTAATCGATCATGGACTACAAGATACCGAAATACTATAAATTATAAATATATACTTTAATTATTTTTAAATGATAGCAGATACAAAAATATTTATAAAATACCGATTGTAGGTAATAATCACATAATCTTTCATTTAAAATAAAAAAAATTGTCTAAAATTAAATATTTATCGAAATATTTTTAAAAAGTACTACTTCCGGTTTGTAGACTGAAACCAAAAATAGGAGGTGCACAACTAGATGCTATAACAGTCCTAAATACAAAATTTCAACTATCTACGTCTAACCGTATTTGAGTTATGCGACACACATACGTCCGTACGTACGTACGTACGTACAGACGTCACGTCGAAACTAGTCTTAATGGATTCAGAAAAGGTCAAAACGGATATTTCCGTCAAAATCTGAGAACCGAAATTTTTCGCGATTACAATACTTCCTTACTTCGTACAAGGAAGTAAAAATATTTATAAAATACCGATTGTAGGTAATAATCACATAATCTTTCATTTAAAATTAAAAAATTTGTCTTAAATTAAATATTTATCGAAATATTTGAAAAAAGTACTACTTCCGGTTTGTAGATTGAAACCAAAAATAGGAGGTGCACAACTAGATGCTATAACAGTCCTAAATACAAAATTTCAACTTTCTACGTCTAACCGTATTTGAGTTATGCGACACACATACGTCCGTACATACATACGTACGTACGCACGTACGCACGCACGTACGTACAGGCGTCACGACGAAACTAGTCATAATGGATTCAGAAAAGGTCAAAACGGATATTTCCATCAAAATCTGAAAACCGAAATTTTTCGCGATTACAATACTTCCTTATTACTCCGTACAAGGAAGTACTTTCGTAACGCCTTTAATTTTATGTTTCATATTCTGAATTATTAACAATAATTTATTTTGTAAATAGTATCATGTACAGATAAAAATTTTAAATACGATTTGTAGATGACAAAAATATAATCCATCATTTGAAATAGAAAATTTTGTGATAAATTAATTATTTATCGAAATATTTTAGCAAAGTACTACGTCCGGTTTGGGGATTGCTACAAAAAATGACTGGATTCTTAAGATTTGTATTTAAACCTTAAATGTAAAATTTGGTTGTTAAATGTTTAATATTTTTTGAGTTATCGTCCACAAAAACACACACACACACACACACACACACACAAACGCGCACAGACATCATCTCGAAAATACTTTATTCGTATTCTATGGATTGTAAAACGTACTTATTCACTAAAAACTCACACTCGAAAATTTTAACTCCTCACAATACCTCCCCTTATAGAATATAATGCGGGAGGTAAAAACAACTGACCATCGTTTAAATGTTGTTATTGATTATCCGACTAAATTTTTTCCCCCAGAAAACTTTTGATAATACACTTTGAATTTGAATAAAAATTGAATATCGCATAGATGTAATTTTTTACATTTTTACTAAACTTATCTCCCCTAGCGCTTTAAATTGACACCAAACTCGGTACAATTTGAATAATTTATATAAAAAAACAATTGACGATCGGTTAAATGTTATTTTTATTTTTCTACTAAAATTCTTTTTCCGAAAGCTTTAATTTGATACCACACACGATAGTATTTTAATAAAAATAAAATATTATAAAGTTTGGTACCACTGGTTGAATAAAAAAAATTGAATAATTTTTTGAGAAACAATTGAAAATCACATAAATGTCATTTTTTACATTTTTACTAAACTTATCTCCCCGAGCGCTTTAAATTGACACCAAACTCGGTATAATTTGAATAATTTATAAAAAGAAAAAACAATTTGTTTTTCTACTAGAATTCTTTTCCCGAGGGCTTTCATTTGATACCACACACGATAGTATTTTGATAAAAATAAAAAAATTATGTTTATAAAGTTGGTACCACTGGTTGAATAAAGCTCATTAACGAACTAGAAGTCAGATTTTGGCTCAAGATCTTAAATATAAAATTTCAGTCAAAAATTCCAACGCGTTTTTAAGTTATGCAACATCCAGACAGACCTACAGACCGACTTTTTTTTAAATTATGTTTTTTGTGTTCAGTAGGGTCTAAAACGTGAAGATTCACCAAAATCTCAAACTGTCAAAAAATCACGATTACAATACTTCCCTCTATTACATAGATCGGGGAAGTAAAAAGTGGAAAAACACCTATTTCACTACGTTAATATAGAGGTAACGTTATGAAAAAAATCTATAAAATTCCTCTTCGAGAGAGGAATAATTGGTATTTTTTTCAGACTTTTCCGATTGGTGCAACCTTTCGAAAAAAAATAAAAACCGTATTTTGTGTTCCATATCTAGGTATTTTTGTGACAATTGAAAATTCAAGGTAAAAAAAATACGTTTTTGGCTATTTCTACGGGGGGTGGGGGGTCTGGGGGTTAACATTTTTACCAAAAAATCCAATTTTGGGTACAAATGATAGAAATCATATTCCCGACCGATTTCCTTTGGGGGCCGATTTGACCCGGCTACAGCCTTTGGTATTTAATTTTCGATATTTTTGAAATATAACTGTGCAAATATCTTCAAAGATATAAGATTGAAATTTTGTTAATTTCTAGATAAAAGATACGGAAAGTGTGCTGTAGAAATGAATTGTTGTTTACATATTTATCTTTTGAGTTATAATGTCTGCAAATTTGTCTAATTTTCAAATGCGTGTATCTTTATTCACTTATAAAAAAATTCAAAATTATCTCCAGAGTGCACTTCTATAACCCTTTCTCTTTCATAATATGTAATTGTTAATTAGTAAATGTTATTGTAACGGTGGTAGTTTTATCCCAAAATTCACTCCTTTTATGCGAATTCGTTTCATATGCTCAAAACAATAAAAATAAAAAATAAAATATTTTGGCTGCATTTTAGACTTATTTACATATAGGCCAAGCTATAGGGATTTAAAGCAGCGTTCTCGTGACATAAATACTAGTAGCAAACCGAGTGTGCGATGATATAAAAGATAATAAGCAGATGAATAGGTATGTGTTTTTCACTCGAGTTTCCGGTCCATTTGTTAGTTATTAACAATTTATTGCAAAAAAACGCGATTTTTGTCTTTTTTTGCTTGTAACATTGAAACTAATGGAGCAATCGGAGTGCCCCAATGAAATGATTTGTAGAGAATTAAAATATCTATAAAATGAGATGTCGAACGTCTCAATCGGATAATTAGGTCCTGAAAAATTTAGGAAAAACCGGAAAATTAGGCGTTTTTTGGAAAATTCATAGCTCCGTCATTTTTTGAGCTGGAGCGCAAAAATTTTGAGAGAAAGTAGGGATTATAATGTTCTTTATATATGCTGTCGGATTATTAGTTTTCGCGAAATCACCGCGCGCGCGCGCGCTAGCAGTCGAGTGGTGGGGGAAGGAGCAGCGGCGGAGGAGGAGCGTTTCTATAGTAACAGGCGCGCTCGGCCGTTTTTCGCGAGTGTTTTTAGCATACTTCCAGGCATCTGATCGAAAAACTGAAATATACGTTTTGAAGTGCACGATGTCAACTTGTCAAAACTTTTTTGGAAATTATTATCGGACTTACGGTAACGCATACAGGCCTGCCGGAAAAAAGCGCACTGCAAACTTTGAATCGCGATTTCGCGAAAACTAATAATCCGACAGCACCTACACACACATATAAAGAACATTATAATCCCTACTTGCTCTCAAAATTTTAGCGCTCCAGCTCGAAAAATGACGGAGCTATGAATTTTCGAAAAAACGCCTAATTTTCCGGTTTTTCCTAAATTTTCCAGGACCTAATTAACCGATTGAGACGTTCGACCTCTCATTTTATAGATATTTTAATTCTTTACAAATCATTTCATTGGGGCATTCCGATTACTCCATTAGTTTCAATGTTACAAGCAAAAAAAGACAAAAATCGCGTTTTTTTGCAATAAATTGTTAATAACTAACAA
This sequence comes from Agonum fuliginosum, assembly GCA_947534325.1. Lineage (NCBI taxonomy): Eukaryota > Metazoa > Arthropoda > Insecta > Coleoptera > Carabidae > Agonum > Agonum fuliginosum. Next base: position 44,725,801 of record OX384030.1, on the reverse strand, counting down.
ATGGACCGGAAACTCGAGTGAAAAACACATACCTGTCCATCTGCTTATTATCTTTTATAACATCGCACACTTGGTTTGCTACTAGTCTTTATGTCAAGCAAAAATGCTCTACAGCTTGGCCTAATATCCCTAGCGAATTATTCTATTTCAAGAATTTTCGCAAAAGAAAATAATTTTCATATACCTAATATGTGTAATATTGATTTAAATAAAAATAATCATAAATAAGTAACACTGTTAATACTACCAGGGGTGGCATTTTTCTCGACATTAAACAACAATGTAACACTTAATATTATTTACATTGTCAACCTCTGTTTTCAACTCAATAGTTTATAACTTTATATGATTTATAACGTATAAAACTTTTATTTAAATATAAAATTTATTGCAGTACCGCTCTGTACATTATTTCTTAATTTAATTAACAATCTGGACAGTTTCGTTCTTCGGGAGTCGAGTACGAGTCACCGAACAGTAAAGTTTGTTTAAATCTTGAGCCTGTGGAAAAACTAGTTTAAATACAGTGTCGAGGGCATTTTATTAGTTGCAGTGAAGTGTGGATGCTCTACTTACCGTCGAGACAAATAGTTTGTTTCAAAGTTAAATTATGAGGGGCCAATGACATGCTCAGCCCCCCCAAGTTATAATTTTTAAAATTTTGTTTCACAATTGTTTTGTGCTCGTTTTGTGCTGAATTGTGCCGTATAATAAAAATTTTGTGCTCCTTCTAGTAAGTGTAGAAAGTGTATCTTAAGAGTGCGTTGCTGTATGGCGGAAAGTATACGCAATAATGACATTTTTTTGTCATCATTTTCTCATTTCTTTGAAACAATATACCCCCATAATATACATATTTATAAAGCATATTTTTTTGTTTAGTCAATGAATATATTTTGATTCATTATATGTTGTTGTTGAAGAAATTATAATTTTTATTTTGCCAACTGGATAAAATAATAAGTTTAATTTTATCTCATTGACTAAAGTATGTACAATATGTCACAAATGTAAAATTTCATCTGGATTGATGCACTAGTTTTTGAGAAAATGATGACAAAAAATAAAGTAAAATATTTGTCTTGAATAGCAAGATTTGGCGACAAATAGTTCTCCCTTTCTTACACAGATGTCCACCACATCGGATCGGTAATGCAGCATGGGCATGGACCGTGACCGTGGCAAATTTGAAATGAATCATCCCACATAGCACAAAGTAAATCATAAAGATATCTTTACAATAAATAAGTTACCATAAATAAATAAAGCTGTTTGTGTTATTCATATTTCTGAAATATTTATTATTTTACAATTTTTACTTTAAAAAAATTGTTTATTTGTATAACAGAATATGTATAATACAAAATTCTGAAACTAATATTAAAATATTTAGCGCTTTCATATGAGCAAATTTCATCTGTATTAATTTTTGATACCGTATAGTTTTCAATCTGAATGTAAGCTATCCTTTTTGATAGTAGAATGCAAATAAGATTTAATCAATTTAAATTTGCTGAAGTAAGTGTCACTCGATATTTTTATTCAAAACTACTACACATATCGATTAAGCCGGCCCTGAATATAACAATAGAGGAAATAAAATGCACGATAAATTGTAACAAATTTATATATTTAATAGAATTTAAAATACATAACAATTGTAGTGAAGGTATTGACAGTACTTCGCTGATCACATACTGCAAATCTACGATTCTGTTACCTTCAATTTTTATCGGTGCTGTTAATTTAGGAACTCTTTCCACCTGCAAAACATGGTCCATTGTGCTAGAATAAATTATATTTAATTAGTAATTTTATACATATTTGTTATACACAGTATTTTAAATGTCGTACATAAAAATATTATACATACTTATTATATTCATCTTGTGACATGAAGGACACGGATGCAGATTCAATAGAATTATTATTAAAACCAACAGCGGAAGTAGACGGTGTTGCGAAGTTGTGTTCCTCAATGGAATCTTTCATATCCGGTAGTGTTGTAGAGACAGAATTCAATTTCATGGTCGCACTATTAGTTTTATAAAAAGAATGAGTTAATATTTTATATTTAAAATCATACCTTATGAAATATTACTGATAAACATACCTGAATTCAGATAAAGAAAAGCGTTGTTTCTGACGTTTGGAAGCCTTATTGCGTTTACGACTTCGAGACGCGCGAATATCACATTTTCTACCCATAATGTAATTGTTCAAATATTACAGAAACACAAGTAAAATATAATTGAAAATATTCTCCAATAAAAACCACATTCAATATTCACGTCTGCACTGTTAGGAAGCACAAAACAGATAGAAATTTGAATTTCTAATAAAATATAACACTTCTTAAAATTAACGGTACACATTGCTAATTATGGAAGGGTTAATCTCCACGCTCCCTATTGGCTAATTATTATCTATGCAGGATGTCATTTGTATTGGTCCATTTTTGTTTCTAAACAATACACCGAATATCGCTTATTTCAATGTTTCTTCCATAAGGGGAGGTTTTAGTACTAGGTCAAAATTTTTGAGTATGAACTTTTCATTGGTAAGCAAGTGGATGTCTTTATAATATTTATTTCATCAGGTGTCAAATTTTCTTCTTAAATACCACTCGAGATGATAATTTTTTTAGAAAATTATTGTCGCCCACGGCATCTTATTACAATTTCACTCCAGAAAACATCACAGTCACAGATATTAGTTAGGGATCCCTTTAGATTTTTAAATCCTTATAATCTCGTAGGAAATTTTCCGCCCTAACTAATGGTGCTAATAATTATTTCAAATTTTTTCGCTCATAGCTGCAATAAATGATTTTCAAAAAAAAAAAGATTTTTACGTTTAATATATTTTTTCCGTGTACCTACTTATAACTTACGTTTTATACAACATAGCACCGAAATTCTTTTTGTGCTATATTCATGGATCTATTCATATCATAATGATCTCATAATAGTAATTTATGATATGTGTTAAAAGTGATATTTTATGAGTGAGTGGGAAAGTTTGCGAAACGAGGCGAAGCCGAGTGAAGCAACCCCACGAAAGACATAAAATCACTTTTAGCATATTATATTATACAATATTTTATCTACGACCTTCTTAGTGTAAACTAAAAATTGAAGAATGATATTTCGGTAGGTAATATTATATTTGTTGATTTATTGATACAAATCGTTAGCAACGTGTTAAAAGTATAAATAAAATAACACTGTGCCATAAATTGACACTTTTAACTTGCTAAGCAACCGTTAAAAGGTCCACTTTTAACAACAGTCGTAGATAAAAGTATTAATTATATTTATACGTTTAAACAATTGAAAAAAATAGAAACTAAAAATAGAATCTACACATGGGATGAAGTGTGCCTGACAATGCACGATTCGGGCCTTCGGATCTCCAACTATACGTGTCGTGAAACTGTTAGAAATAAGTTGCCGTGTACCGACTAAATAAATTCTTAGAAAATATCACCTCTTGGGGTATTACCCTTGTATATTTTGCATAAATTTATGCACACCAAATTAGTCGGTACTATGATTATAATGGCTCAAATTCAAAACTAAACTAACTGTAATTACTGTAAGCCTCTTATAGTATTAAAAATGCAATTAAACCTAACAGGTACAAAGTATCATGTTGAAGTCACCATTGCATTGCATAAAATTGCATGCCACTCAAGTTTACTCTTTATCATCTTGTTATTAGAAATAATAAGAAATGGTAACCACAAACATTGCAGCGTCTAAAAAGTACTTCAAATCAAAAACGAGTTCAATACTATGCAAAAAATTCTGATCTGCTACTGAAGTAAAATAGCGAAAATTCTGATTGAAAATACATTTCACTATATATTTCTTATTGAAAAGATTGAAAATAAAGTACTTTTTAGCCGCTACAATATTTTTGTATTTATCATTTAAAAAAAATTCTAACAACAAATTACATAATCGATTGAGACAAATTTAGGAAATACCTGTATACGAAGAAAAATTATTTATATACATTTACATTAAAATGTTATTTGTTTATAATCATTATTTTGTTGAAATTCAACTTAAAAATTACGTGAACGGTTAAAGATAAATACAAAGTTCTTATTCTAAATTTTTGAATAAAGCTAAGAACAAATAATACGATGCGGACTAAAAGTGTAAAAGTTAGTAGTCTCTTCATTTCGGCAAAATTTCTTCACACAGTCCAACGAGTTGAGCAGATCGGAGATCAGATAGTGAGATAAGCAAAAGCGGTATGTTTACTATGAATCACCTCCCCTGCTCCCCTTGTCAAGCAGTGCTATGATGCAGTGTTCGAGTGTTAGGCCATCTATTAGGAATATTTGTATCTTTTTGGAAGTAGTTCTACGTAAGACCGGTACAAATAAATTGGCGCTGACCGGCAAACGTACTCTTAATAGGAGGGGCCAGTGACATGGTCAGCCCCCCACCTCAACTTTTTAAAACTTTATCGTCGCTATTATTTTGTGCTGGTTTTGTGCTGAATTGTGCTGTATAACAAAAATTTTGTGCTCCTCATATAAGGTTAAAAATGAGCATAGAAATATGGGGGGCCATTGACATGATCAGCCCCCCTCAACTTAATTATTTTTAAATATTTTTTTACTGTTTTATTGTGCTCGTTTTGTGCTGAATTGTGCAGCAATAAAAATATTTTGTGCTCAACCCGTATACGAGATATTTAAAGTTAAATTATGAGGAGTCAATGACATGCCTCAAAGTTATAATTTAAAAAAATTAATTTCTTGATAACAAACATTTTGAAAGTGTCTTTTAATTTTTAATGGCCAAGTCAAGTTGACTGTCCCATTTAAATATTTATATAAAATAATTTAAACATATTTTTTGCGCTGCTATAATTTAACCGTAATTCAGAGAATAAAAAGTTTGGAAAGGCTAAGTTGACACTAGCACTAGCCTTTCCTTTAAAAAAAATATATATAATTTTCTTCATTATTTGGATAGTAGTTCATATGCGCTCTATTACGCATTAATATAAATTTTTGCGCTTGTATAGGTACGTTTTATTTTATTAATAATCCAATTCGGAAAGGGCTAACTTGACAGCAAAATTTCATTTCATTCAAATACATTGCGCTCTTTTGCTCCGCAAATATTATTTTTAGAGCTTCTTTTATTCAACAGTAATCATAGTAATTATTATAGTTAAGAAGATTGACATTAGCCTTCCCTTATTTATTTATTTATTATTTAATAGATAGTCCTTGCTATGCGTTATTTTCCTTTTTACCTCTCGCCACTCATATCTGTAAGAGAGCTATTAATTGTAATCATGCTAAAATTTCGATAGTGAGTTTTCAATGGATAAGCACGTTTTGAGGTCCCTAGAACACGATTTTTATAATTTCGCGATGATGTCTGTGTGTGTGTCAGGATGGATTTTGGAGGTACGATAGCTCAAATACCACTGAATAAAAAAAATTGAAATTTTGTATATAATATTCTGATACCCTAGATTAGATCTAATTAGATTTTGGTGTTGATCGTGCTACCGGAAGTGGTAGTTTCTTGAAGATCTGAAGAGTTTTTCTGGAATATCATCAAAATTTATGAATTAATAGGAATTTTTTTAATAACATTGTATACTAAATGTTACTGTCTACAATATGTATTCAAAACGTTGTTTTTATCTAGCACCATTTTCCAATTACAAGAAGTTAAAAATTCGACAAATTTGTTACAATTTTGATTTATCGGCCTACATATGAAAACAAAAAATAAAATATTTGAGTGTTAATGTCATATAAATTTTTGACTTTTTGATAAATTGAAATGGAAAATATGAAATGTTATTTAGTACTTCTTATAAGGTCATAATAAATTTTAATAATATTATAAAAACTACAATTCCCGAATTCCCTTCTACAATGGTATATTTGTGAGTAAGTACCTTCTAGTGTTGCCACAAGACTCAAGACCAGTCTTGGTCTCGTCTCGTCTCGTCTCGAAAAGTCGAGACGAGACCATCATCTGGTCTTGTCTAAAAAATTCGAGACGAGACGAGACTAGTATCGAGTCTCGTCAAGACTTTCTTGAGTCTTGACAAGACTCTCGAGCATTATTTCAACAACTATTTATTTATGTTTTAATTTTATTTAATAGTTTATAAAACGTCATGAGCATAAGTATAAATGCAACACGAAAATTACTTATAGTAGGCGAGATATTAATTTTTAAAGTTTCTAAATGATCCTAGTTCCCAAAGCTCAAACAATTAATTTTTATGAGAATTATAATTATTTTACTCGTTCTATGTTCAAAATTACATCGTTTATATAATATATTTTGACAAAAAGATTTTGCTATTAACTTGTACGGAATTACGAGTATTAATTATAAGTTAGTCATTGCAATAATTTATGAATAAATTGAGACTCGTTACTAATTAAATAACAATACCTATAGTGGTGACCGATACAAGTCGGTTTGTTAATTATTCATAAGATTTTTCTTAGATGTTAGTCCACAATTTATTAAAATAAGTATAAACAAAAAATAACTGGGGTTTTGTACTAGGTTGTGGTATAGGTATACTATCCTAATTAATATATTGAATAATTTCATAGGTGGCTTATTTTAATTTTACATGCATATTCAATATTCGTCAGTCGCGTTGTTCTAAGTAAAAGATTCTATTCTTGAGTAGTTTTCGTTTCAAAACATTGAATGTTAGAATTCTACCCAAAGGGATTAAGTTGTAAATGTTATGATTTATGATCCTTCTCTGAGGAACATACCGACTGTTTTGTTCTGGTTGTATACCAAAAGAAGATTATTGGAAAATCCAGATGCGAAATTTTTGTTGAGGGTCGAAAAGCCTTAATTTCCAATGTCTATTGTGATTTCATGATTATTGTTAATAAGTTGTTTGTCGGGTTTGTTTAATCTCTAGTAAGTGATTAGATTTTAAAAGAATACAAATAAACTGAAACGTAAATAATATGTATTGTACTATTATTATATAAGTATTATACTTGTAATTTTTTTCGAAGAAAAAAAAACTTACTAAAAGATAATGAGTTTTGTACATAAAGTGACATTTGAAATATTTTAAAATTTATATCTCAATTAATATAATAGAATATTTTAATCGCAGTTGCACTCATACTTTTATATTTTCATGAAATCTTAAACAAAAATTTGATAATTAATGTGGGGCCTATTACCAAGAGTCTTGTCGAGACTCAAGACCAAGACGAGACTTACTTTAAGTCTTGTCTTGTCAAGACCAAGACGAGACCCAAGTTGTCGAGACTAACTCAAGACCAAGACAATACCAATGTCAAGTCTCGTCTCGTCTCGTCTTGTGGCAACACTAGTACCTTCATACACACTCAGTAAAATAGTAGAGTATGGCGAGAGGTCATGTGTTGGCCACATTTTGCGCTTGCGTCAAATTTATTATATTCAAATTCTAAATTGGCAGAGCTAATTTGACGACAGAGAAAAGAGAAAATTTTATAATTCTTTTATAATGCGATTATATCTTTATACATTGCGCCCTTATGCATCGCTAATAATTTTATGCGCTGCCCGTAACAGTAATTCACATAATTTGTTCGAAAAAGCCCGCGAAATGCGATCAAAACTAATATTGCAAGTTTTTTTAAATAACGAGGTAAATTTGGATATCTACGCCAGTGATAGAATAATTATATTATTCTTATCATTTGAGTGAAGTAATTTGACATATTACCTCACTAGTGAAGTAATTTGATGTGTTGTTGCAATATTACCTTTCGCATTTACCTACTCTACACCTCTATAATTCGTTGCCAAGGTATAAATAAAAATAAATTTGTTGACAAAATTTGACAACAATGTTTAGATTATGTAAGTATACTGATCTACTTATTTTTGTCTTAAATAAACTTGATTCTTAGAATATTAATATTAAACTACTTGCCCAAAAAAATAGGTACCTGCATAAAACGTGAAAACTTAGAAATTAAAAATTTGTTTGTCAATAAAATTAGCTGAATGTCAAATTGCATCTACCCATGGAGGCATATACCCTTTTGCATTGATTTTAAATAAAATTATTACTTATAGAAAAATTGTCATTCATCAATAATTATTGTAAAATATATATTTTTTTAAATATCAATTCTGACGTTTTGATTAAAAAAATCATAAATAACTATTATGCTATTGTTGTTGGAGGCTTAGCGTGTATTAAAAGTTAAATAGTTACCCAAAAATTATTTAACTCTTATTTTAACTTTTTAACTTTATTATTGGCTCAAACAATAAAATCGTAATACTTACTTAGAACTAATAAAAATACGTAATATGTATAATAAATAATTTAAGAAATTTTCTAAAATTATGGTCACGATGATTATGATATTCATTTAATGTGAAACGATGGACATTACAAAAGAGAATATAAGTTTATTTCACAAGCCGTAGGCGAGTTTCGTTATTATAAAAGACAATCTTACAGATCATTACCATGTTACCTCATTAAATAAACACGTAAGCAACGTCGTAGATAAAAACAGTACGAGCATAATAAATATTATTCTACCCAAGTTTAAAATTGCAATTCACTTATACGAATTTCGAATGTATATAAGATTTACCTGTATCTCGTACAGTAAACTTAAATTCCCATATCCCATCATTTACCTCTCATTGAATAACATACTTTTATTGGATTTCTTATTACGCATTATGACGAAATCATTTTTGAGTTCATAACAAAGTTTTGATAAAAATAAAAGTAAAATAGTTTTTAAGTCAGAGTATAAAAAATGGATTACATGATACTTATTAGCAGTTGTTCCTACGTTAAGCCTCCAACAACAATTGTGTAAACAAACTTACCGTTTATCTACTTAATTAAAACTTGCAATAAGCACTTATTCGTTTTGATCGCATTTCGCGCGCTTTTTCAAACAAATTAGGTGATTTACTGCTAAATACGGGTAGCGAAAAAAATTATTAGCGGAGCATAAGAGCGAAATGAATATAGATATAATCACAGTACAAATGAATTATTATAAATAATTACTTTGATTACTTCTGAAAGCGCAAAAAATTATATCAATGCGTAATAGAGCGCACGAACTACTATCCAAATTAGTGATGCGTCGAGACGAGACGAGACGAGATTTTTCACTTCTCGTCTCGTCTCGTCTCGAATTAGAATATTTTAATCTCGTCTCGTCTCGTCTCGAATTAGAATATTTTAATCTCGTCTCGATTATTTCTCGTCTCGATTATTGTTATCTCGTCTCGATCCCGATCTCGTCTCGATTTCTCGACCATTTTTATTAAAAAAAATTTCGCCGATTAACATTAAAAGTGCTATTTCGGACAGCTGACAGTCTGTGAAATGTCATTTTAGTGCCTAGGTAATTAAATTATTTTTTTCAATACCTCCACCGAAAACGCCACCTTTCTTCTCTATTACTAGAGACGAAATGGAGAGGTATTTCTGACCGATCAGTACCTTGTCCACCTAGAAGGAAAAGTACTTTTCCTCCCGATTTATGCGGGATTCCAATTGACTTTTCCTCCCTAGGGAGTAAAAGTACCAACCGGTCGGAAATATTTCACTTTCATCCCTAATAATAAAATATTTAATCTAATAATTTTACATGGTCAATGCCAGTAAAATGATAGATTTATGTGGACAGGCTGACTTGACAATTTAACTGAGTTTGACTATGACAACAACAACAACAACAAAAAGGCGAATTGGTGGAAAAAAATTAAAAATTGTTGAATAAAGTAAATAATTTTAAAAATTCGAGAAATCTCGACGAAAATGTCGAGATTCGAGAATCTCGACATTGTAATCTTGTCTCGATTTTTTTTTACAAAAACCAGTCTCGTCTCGACGAGACGAGAAATTTCGAGACGAGACGAGACGAGATTCGAGAAATTCTCGTCTCGTCTGCATCACTAATCCAAATAATGAAGAAAATTTTATATATTTTTTTTAAAGGAAAGGCTAGTGCTAGTGTCAACTTAGCCTTTCCAAACATTTTATTCTCTGAATTACGGTTAAATTATAGCAGCGCAAAAAATATGTTTATATTATTTTATATAAATATTTAAATGGGACAGTCAACTTGACTTGGCCATTAAAAATTAAAAGACACTTTCAAAATGTTTGTTATCAAGAAATTAATTTTTTTAAATTATAACTTTGAGGCATGTCATTGACTCCTCATAATTTAACTTTAAATATCTCGTATACGGGTTGAGCACAGAATATTTTTATTGCTGCACAATTCAGCACAAAACGAGCACAATATAACAGTAAAAAAAATATTTAAAAATAATTAAGTTGAGGGGGACTGATCATGTCAATGGCCCCCCATATTTCTATGCTCATTTTTAACCTTATATGAGGAGCACAAAATTTTTGTTATACAGCACAATTCAGCACAAAACCAGCACAAAATAATACCGACGAGAAAGTTTTAAAAGTTGAGGTGGGGGGGCTGACCATGTCACTGGCCCCTCCTATTAAGATACACTTTCTACACTTACTAGAAGGAGCACAAAAATTTTATTATACGGCACAATTCAGCACAAAACGAGCACAAAACAATTGTGAAATAAAATTTTAAAAATTATAACTTGGGGGGGCTGAGCATGTCATTGGCCCCTCATAATTTAACTTTGAATATCTCGTGAACGGATTGAGCACAAAATATTTTTATTGCTGCACAATTCAGCACAAAACGAGCACATATTATGCATATAATAAAATCAGTAATTTATTTACTTGGGGGGGGCTATTGACATGGACCTGTATTGGGTACACCTTGTGTGCTACCGTTCGTCGTCCCGATAAATTAACGCAGTACGTGTTGTTCCAATTTTTGGGAGTATTGTGACCTGTAAACTAGTGAACCATCACCGTAGTCATCATCCTGCCGGTGTCTACACCGCTAACCTCCACGTCCTGGCCATAAAATTCATCTTCGCGGCCACGCCACCGAAGCGAGAAGGGCCTACGGCTGGAAAACCTCCTGGTACCGTCATTGCATTGTTGCCGTTTTGGTTGAGTACAATTATTGTTTCATACATCATATTACGTCTAAATTTCATCAGCCATGTTAATTTGCTACTCTGCAATTTTTACGCGGTTAGCGCTAGTGTAGCTAAAGTGTGACAGTGTGCGCGTGCTCTACCGCACACGCGCCAGTGGCGTAGGTGTCATACAGGCAGCACTTGGTTTTTGTGACTCAAACTTACCTTTACGACGATTTAATGTAATTGTTCTACTCGACATTTATATTTGTGTACGATTGTTCTACGATTTGAAGCCAGCAAGTGCTTCTCATACGATACAGTGTCGCTATAAATCAATTGTTGTGTTTTAAAACTACTTGCGGCACCACTGCCTTGCTGTTTAGAATGTAAATTACCTCGATTCTACGCTAATCCTTTAGATTAGCGATTACTGTAAAATTCATTTACGCCCCATTTTCATTCATCTCACATCTAGGTCTTAAGCTCGATTTTGATTATTGTAAAATATTAATTCTTCTTGGCACTATATGTTTTATGTGAATAATCACCAGGTAGTTAAGATTCAAATAACGTTTTATTTTCAAAATTCCCGTTATATGCTTCGATTCCCCATCCGTTTTATTTCAGAGTATTTGCACCGTTCAAGTTTCTTGCAGTTTCGTATTTTCCGCTGCGGTGCTTCAGTAAGTATTAAAATAAAATACGTGGCGCCCCCTTTGTTTTTCTAAAACATTCCGCTCCCCACGACCCCTCGCCGACACAGTGGCTGGCCGGAGCTTACCGCCAAAGTTCATATCCAAAATTGAGATTCAGGTACGTCATAATTTATTATTGTATAAATAATTAAATGTATGTAATTATTATTTAATTATTGTTGAATTCAATTAAGTATTTTTATTCAAACTAATAATAATTCAAATATTAAATTTGTAACATAATGTTGGTGAATCTGATGATAGTAGTAATGCTCATATAATTTTTATTTGGTTATTTCTGTATTTAAAAAATAAAATAATAATTATTTAGCCCAGCGCGCTCAAATTTGTTAAAACGTCTGTCTAACACCTGGATAATACATTGAAATTGTTCTAATAACAAATTTTGTTATACGCTACAAATTGAAAGAAAAGAAAAACATTGTCACAGAATTTATGTTTGCATAGGATTCACATTTTCTGTGCCCAAGCGACAACCGATAGTAAATGCTCCGCCTATTTAGACCTGCGAGTAATTCATGTAATACTCACACCGCCCAACAGCAGAGAGGCGCTATTGCACGGTACTGATTATAAGTAGGTACGTGAAAAGATCGAAATTTTGGTATAAAACTATGCAAATGTCTTCAAAGATATAAGATTGAAATTTTGGTAACTTATAGATAAAAGATAGGAAAAGTGCGCTCTGGAAATTAATTTTTGTTAACATATTTATCTTTTGAGTTATAATGACATCAAAATACCTAATTTTCAAATGCATGTATCTTTATTCGCTTACAAAAAAATCAAAATTATCTCCAGAGCGCACTTCTATGAACTTTTCTCTTTCATAATATATGTAAGTGTTAATTTGTAAATGTTATTGTAACGGCAGTAGTTTTATTCCAAAATTCATTCCTTTTATGCAAACTCGTTAAAGCAATCTATACGCTCTTAACGCTAATGCAAGACGCTTCTGTAACGACGACAGTAGACGTCACTACGATCCACAAATGCAACACCTTTCGGCGCCTGCAAATTGACGTCTCATTGACGTTGCAAGCAAGTCACTTGTCTGCTTGGGCAACACGTAGAAACTGATAGTTCATTTTGTAATTTTGAATTGGTATGATGTATGATGTATGATAAGAAATAATGGATTTTCATGCAAAAAGTAGAAAGTAATGATAGTTCTGTCAGTTTTACCTTCCAGGTTCCAGTACAGTAACTAAACAACATAATGATTAATTTAGCAAAAATTTGTAGATATGTCTTAAATTCAGTGAAAATCGTCCATTTGAATACTTATGACAGAGATTACTACAAATAAAGTGTATAAGTTGTGAAAAATGTATTTGAAAAAAATTCAGTGCACAAAGTGAGTGTAGAAATTTTTTCTGCCCTCACTCAATGTTTCAAAAACCTACTTTCACCATCAATTTTAATATCAGAAAACATGAAATATTATATTGCAAAAAATGAAATATACATTACCTATATTATTATAAATCAATAAATCGCACGACAAAAAGTGTTTCATCATTTTTCGTGTTATAATTTATGTTTTTATTTACAATCGATAAAATTCTCATACAATTTTTTACCAGTTGTATTTCTGAGTTATGATTATGAGACAACAAACCTGTAAAAAACTTCGGCTCATCATTCGTTAGCATTTGTATCCTCCTTTTTTCCCTGATTTCTCTCTTCTGTTTAACTCGAAGTAATACGAACCCGGCGACCAAATCTGAAGGAACCAAATCTGTACTTCTGAATAGCGCACTTAACAAACCTGATAACAAAAACACAAACAAACTTCAATTAATTACCCATGCACTAGGCACAAAATTTTATTCTAAGCCTTTTTAAATCCTTTATATTAACTTCACCGTCTTGTCTACGTACGTAGGTACGTACGTACGAAAAAAAAAAAAGTCAAAAATGACCCACTTCCCGGGATCCTATCGAGCTGAAATTTTGGAAATAGACTTTTGTCACCTAACAATGCACTTTGGCACAAGATAAAATATGATGTGGCCAGCACAAAACCTCCCGCCATACCCCAAACCCATTTCCAATCAATCTGAAATTTGGTACATAGACTCGTTGTGATCAAACATTTACTTTGGCACAAGAAAAAATCTGATGTGGCCAGCACAAGACCTCCCGCCATACCCATTTTCACATATCCAATCAATCTGAAATTTGGTACATAGACTCGTTGTGACCAAACATTTACTTTGACACAAGAAAAAATCTGATGTGGTCAGCACAAGACCTCCCGGCATACTCATTTTCCCATATCCAATCAATCTGAAATTTGGTACATAGATTCTTTGTGACCAAACATTTACTATAGCACAAGAAAAAATCTGTTGTGGCCACCAAAAGACCTCCCGCCATACCCTACGCTTTTTAACTCTGAAATTTGGTACATAGGCTCGTTGTGACCAAACATTTACTTTGACACAAGAAAAAATCTGATTTGGCCAGCACAAGACCGTCCGCCATACCCTACTCTTTTTAACTCTTTCTTGAAACACACTATCTAAGAAAGAGTTACAATGTGTTATTTTTATTGTGGTTATGAAACTTATAACTTCCAGTTATTAATTATAATATTTGTTTATTAATATAAAGAAAGTTAAATTACATGAAATGATACAAAGACTTTTTGGTACAACTTCATTACTACTCGCTTGTCAACTTACATATTACCAACATTAAGAAACATACATATTTCAATATTGCCAACACAATGAAAACAAAAATATACATAAATATCGATCGAGTCTCATAAATAAAGGATTTATAGTCAAAAACTTTGTTTTTACGGGTTCATTTTTTCCCACTGTACATTATCACATAATGAAAAATTAGTTTCAATTTGTTTTTAATTTGTTTATTTGGCACATCAATTTTAAATAATGCAATTGCATATAGTGAAGTATTTACAAAGAATACGCAGCTATAAAACATTGCATAAGGAAAAGCGCCACAGCCGTAATTTTTGTTTGTCAATATAAAATGGGTAGTACTTACACACCTTAAAAAATTGAATTTTTAGAGATGAATAACATGTGCAGAACTAAATAAAAACTAAATTCCAACTGCACTTTTTATTTTGCTACTGCATATTTTGTGTCCAGCTGCACGTTACAATAATTCCTGCCGTGTATTATATTTTTATATTGCATTATATTATAATATGTTTTTACTAATCAAAACATTGAGAGTAGGTGTGCATTTTATGACGGACTATATTATGTAGGTAATCAATGTTTATGTGCTCTACAACATAATACAGTATTCATGTCATATGCTTTTAATCGTTCAACGTTTTATCCCTGAATTTTATCTATAACAATAACAATTCAACTATGAGCTACTGTATTATAAAATTAGTATAATAAGCATTTGTCGTTTTATGTTATTTCAAAAAAATCTGATGTGACCAGGACAAGTCCTGCCGCCATACTTACTTATTCTTTTTATTTGTTATACAAATATATTAATATATAGGTAGGTATTACTACTCACAAATATATTTTAGTCATTTTATTTAAGCTGCAGAAGAAGATATATTTTACTATTGTCACTGTCACTGTCATGTCATGTTAAACGATCATGGACTACAAGATACCGAAATACTAAATTGTAAGTATATTCGCGAAAAAAATCAAAGTGGCTGACCTCTGGTGGCCAATTGATGAACCCTCCCTAATAGGGATAGAGTAGTCGCAAAATAAGATGGAACCGGATATGCGCGAACTGTACTCAGCTGATCTATATTACCCGACCTGAAAATATTTACTTGTATTGTTGTATTGTCTGAGTCAAAAACGTTAGTAAGATATACTGCGAAACAGTTTTATAAGTTGCAAATTATAAATTATTATTAAGTATTATAAATTATAATATTACACAGGAAAATTGTTAAGACACTTTACACCAAAAATGACAGAACATTTGATCACAGCAGAAATCTCACTTTTGACACGATCATAATACACCCTTAATGTTTACGAATGGACTCGTCCAAACCAAAACACGTCTTTCGCGCAGGTCACGTGGAGTTTCATCTTATTTTGCGACTACTATAAGGCGAGCTCATGCACCTGACGAACGCCATTTTAGGTCACGTGTTCTGTGGGCCCTGCGTCAGATTTTTTTAAAAGGTAAGCGCCATTTACTATTTGAGTTTCGACTTGATAGTTTGATCCTGCGGCTTTTTTGTCAGTTTTGTGGTTTCCTTATTGTTTTGTTGTTGTTTGTTAATTGTTTTTGTTATTTCGTTTACTTGTGGTGTTTTTTTATTATAATTTTTGTTATAATTTTGTGTTGTTTGTTGTTTTTGTTATTGACAATGCCCAGTTCTGGAAAGTGCTGTGTCGTGGGCTGTAAGACAGCGTTGAAGCATAGACGAAGGGTGTATAATACCGGCAGAAACTGATCGAAGAGGTAAATTGTGTGAAAAGTAGTACTACAAACCCATATAACTTATCAAAATGTGACTTTGTTTAGGTCAATTTGAATCAGCGAAAGCTGATCGCCCACAGCGATGGTTGTCAGCGATACGTCGGGATCTTTCCGCCATGAAGAATGCCCGAATTTGTTCGGAACATTTTGTGACGAGTAAGTTTCTAAAGGAATTATTACAGCATTTATTGTATATCGTGTATGTATTTCCATTACAGAACGACCTGTGAACGATCCCAACCATCCAGACTGGGTGCCTTCTGTTGGTCTGGGGTACACCACTTCATCTGAATCTCCGGCTCAACGACTTCAGCATTATCAACAAAAAAAAGAAGAGGAGAGACAGGTATTTTTATTTTTGAATGAATTTTGAGAATACTAATCCAATTTTCTATCACATTTATTATAATGTACGATCTAAAACTGTAATTATTTTTCATAAACATCCACTATGTTTGTCAATGAAAATTAACCAACGGTTTATATATGCGTATAATTTAGTAAATGTGACAATTTGTAGACAAATATTATAAGTAGCAATTGACGAATGATTACCCGGTCATATTTACTACGATTTACATTCATGAACTGTACAAACATAAATATATTTGTGTACTCATGGGATGCTCGAGTAAATGTGACCCAATTGATTGTATATTAATTGATGGAATAAAATAAATTTACAGAATTTATTGTTTTCCTTACTTTATCCCATTTCCTAGAATTTTCCTAGAATTAATAAAATCTACGGTAGGTAAGTACACTTATGCATGACACGACAATTGAGAATGAAATGGATTATTGAGAATGTAATATATTATTGTGAATGTGTTTGAATTGTTTGTTGTGTACAAACCAATGTTCAACAACGAACTAAATATCCATATTTCAAAGGCCGCCTAAGAAAATTTTTAAATACCGCCCATTCCGCAGGCCAATCACAGCGAGGGCCCACAGAACACGTGATCTTCGTCAGGTACATGAGCTCGCCTTATAATAGGTAACAAATAATTTTTCTGTACCTGTCACATAAGTTTTTCATGATTTTAACCGATTAAATAACATTTATAATTGAATATTATTGTTTGTGCAGCTGAGGGAAAACCCTACACATTTATAGTTCTGAGTTCAAGCTGACAACATTAACATTCGCGGTTTAAGTACCTAGTACAATGTTATTTGTGTCTGTTTTTTTAATGAAATTATCATTATGTGGACTTTATTGGTAGTTTTTTAATACAAATATATATGTGGCAAAAGTTTAAGGCAAGTTATAAGCTGCTAGTCATAGTAATATACCTAAATTTCAATACTTTGTCGATGATTTGTTTGAGGTTATATTTTAGTATATCAAGCAAAAGTGCTACAGAATGTTAATAATTTTTTGCACTTCCGGGACTAAAACTCTTCTTTAGTCTTTATTTTTAGAGACTAAGGTTCTAAATTTGATCCCAAGGGATTATTTTTCATATTTAATCCCGTTGTCAAGGAATTGAATTAATTAATCCCGTTGTCAAGTAAATACGTGCTATTTGTTACAGAGTATCTATGGTAACAATATAAATATTTGTCATAGAATTTACTGTCAAAATTACAAAATGTGTATTCTTTTAAACTATTTTGAATTCGTTTGAGAATGAAGTGCAAAAAATAGCGTATATACCTACCACAGGACTAAAGTACCTTTAATCCCTCAGGTGATTATTTCCCTCACCTTCGGCTCGTGAAATAAACTTCACCCTCAGGATTAAATCATGCACTTTAGTCCCTCAATATATAATATACTATAATATTATTTCCGGAAATAACCTACAATGACACTCTATAAAATATAATACACATTAAACTCTATATTATTGAGATAAACCAAAACACAATGACAACTGGTAGGTACTATGTTATCCCTATTACGGCGTTCGCCGACATTGCCATCTATATTTACGTTTTTTCGCCAATACTTTAATTATTGTTAAATGATACAGAAAAATTTCTAAAGTAGGTAGGTACCTATTGTAGATTATAATCACATAATCTTTCATTTAAATTTAAAAAATTGCCTTAAATTAATTATTTATCGAAATATTTAAAAAAGTACTACTTCCGGTTTATGAATTGGTAGTTACCAAAATACAATTGGTCTATTGAAAATCGTGTTTAAACCTCTGATATAAAATTTGGTATTCAAATGTTTGATATTTTTGGAGTTATCGTTTCCGAAAAAATTGTAACATACAAACGAACACTCACACTCAGGCATCATTTCAAAAATGTATAGTTCGTATTCTAGAGACCCTAAAACGTGCTTATCTGCCAAAAACTCACATTCGAAAATTTTGACCCGCCACCTCTCTTATATAGGGTCTTTCAATAGGAGTGATAGTTTTTTCAATAAAGATTTCTCGGTTTCTGATATTTATTTTATTTACTTCTAGGTGTCAAATTATTTAGTATAGTCTGCAGTTTTATGGTGCAGCGTTTGACGCCTCTAGACCGGTTAGAAATAATAAAAATATATTACCAAAGTTCGAGCTCAGTTGTGGGTGCTCAACATTTATTCACCCCAGAATTGGGTCGCCCTCACCGTTACTCTGCGCAGGCTATAAGACGCACTGTGATAAAGTTTGAGTTAAAATTACTAAGACAATAAGCCATCAAGAAGACAACGAAATGTTCGAAGTGAGGAGAAAATCACAGTTGTAGCGGCCAATGTTGCGAATGAGCCAAATTCTGCCAAATTGGAGCGATCTTGTGATCAGTGTCAACAAAGCCGTGGTGGACATTTGAACGATATCTTGTTCCGAACATAACTGCATTGTCCAAGATTCCAAATAAAGCAAAAACTAAATTGATATGTCAAACCGTTGACCTTTTATTTAAAATTAAAATCCCATCACTCTTAATGAAAGACCCTATAGAATATGAGGCGAGAGGTAAAAAGGAATAGTTTAATTTGAATTTTTTCGTTTTTATATTAACATCAATGATGGATATTAAAATGTTATTTATTTAAATAATCTAATATTTTCATGGATATTAATACATTAAAAAGTTTTAAAATATTAGCTACCAATGTTTCTTTTAAAAATTAGAAAAAAAATTATATATTTGTATACATTTTTCTGTAAGCTATAAAAATATTTCGTTACATTCATTAAACTTTGGCTCGAATTCTTTTCTTGGGATTTATTTTTAAGATAGCAGCGCCACAACGGCATTCTGTGAAACTAGGCTAAGAGACATTCCATTCGAAATTGTTATGGTACGATTTTGAAACTCAGTGAAATTTGCTTGTTGGTTGTCATAATATTAGGTCTGTTCGATGAAAAAAACTGGAAGTGTAGTGCAGAACAGTGCAGTGAAGTACAGTGAACAATAGTGTATTCTAGATCTTTGATTCTCAAAAAACACAGTAGTGCATATTAGAACATAATTTGTTTTAGTTTAGATTGGTTACCATGGTTTGTTCATGACTTTTGTTGTTTTTTGTACATCATGTACGTGACAAGATGTCAGGAAAAGAAAATATACAAAGCATTATCTTTAATTTTTTTTACTGATTTAAGAGGAAGTGTCAGTCATGGAATCTTCATCTGATTCAGATACGAAAGAAGTTTTAATGTATTTTTGTACTCATCATCTATGAAATGACATATTAAACACGCAATTGACAATCGGAAATGTCAATTTCCTAATGTAGTCAATCAGGAAAAATGCAAAGAACACTGGCTTTTCTAGACATTTCAGAGTAAAATGAAGACCACCGAAAACCGCCAATATTTAAAAATAAAACTTGTATGCAGTAGAAAAAACATCGTAACCTCAAATTTAATGATCAGACTCATCAGACTACAACTACAACTTGAACGTATTTGATTATAGTTTTATTATAAAAAACCGCTCATGTAGGATAAAAATCTGCCAGCATTTGGTTCGTAAATAACTATTATGTAACAACAAGCAATAACGAAATTGCATAAAAAATTATTTTGAACATGTTCCCTGTTCCGTCATACACGGACAACGAATGTATAAGACATTTTAGAATAAATAATAATTTCAATACCTAAGTGAAAAATTTAAGGAGTCAAATCAATTCAAAAATTTAGATGATAGTAAAGTTTATTCTTTATTTATTTATGCGCATAATTAAAATTTGACGTTTCATCCCCACTCCGACACCCTGCACTAACTTACTCCACCTCAAGAGTCAGTACAAATAAGTGTGTTCAAGTTCACACTTTTTTCTCATCGAACACGTTGAATGAACTGGACCTTTGCGTCATCGAACGCTTCAGTGCAAAAAAATGTGCACTAAAACAACCTAGTTCATGTCATCGAACAAAGCTAACGTTATTGTGATTGTTCACATTAGTATTTATATATAGGCGGTTTGCACATATCGAACATGAGCGCCTCTAGTGGGAGATTCGGCAAAAGTATTAGGTATACAACACGTTTGAATGTTTAATTAAATAAAATGAGCACTGGTTCCCAGCGCTTTTCGTCAATTCTCAAAATACAATTAATAAATAGATTATAAAACGTGATAAAATATATTTACAGTTATGTAGGTATCTACTTACGAAATTCGTTTTACTCTGTGAATTTAAATTTTACATCTCTCGTCCTCATACCATCTTATTATAGAACCTTAGAACTTAGAACAGAACTGGTTGAATTGAAACAGTACCTACAACTACTGTCGAACTGTCAAAGGGTTTACCTAATATTAATGCATTTTTTCCCGCCAGGGCCCAGGGTGGCGCTGACTACTCATCAAAATCAGAATATGTTACTGATGTTGTATACTGAACGCCTTTTCATGTGTACTGGACGCACACTTTGGAAAGAGAAGAACTGTCAGTCTTCAAGTTGTTAAAAAATGAACATGACTTATGATATCTGTTGCGGACAAAAATACTGTTTAACCCTTTACCGCATAGTGTGCCATATATGGCACATTCCTATTTTTAATTTTTTTTACCTATAAAACTGAATCAAGACGTTACTTCATGAATGGTCATATATAGCACATACACAGCAATTCTAAACAACCTTAGTTTGTATTTATAACTTATATTTCATAAACATTAATACAATATAATAATAATGAAAACATGTGTTATTAACTGTCAAACTTCTACTTCTTGCGTACATCCAACTTCGGGCTAGTATTGAAAGTTACTACGTCAACGCAGTGTTGCCAATGAGATGGTATTCATTGACAGTTTACTTAAGGAGATTCGATACCGTTTTTGAAAATATTACCATTCATCTGAAAATTTTACAAGTTGAAGATGGATGTATTTATCGTTCACTGTTAAAATTTCAGATCAATCGTCCACACCGTTTTTTAAAAATAAATTTTTAAAAATTTCTGTTTTACATGGGAGTAAATGAGAATACATTTTTAAAGGGCTGTATAATCTATAAAAATAATACCACCAGAAAGAGATTTACAGTAATTATAAATCAGACATTAATAAATCATGAAACTAAAATTCAGTGGATTCTTCCACACCGTTATTGAGTTATTCAAATAAATAAAATTTAAAACGTGACACATAACTAAAAGAGCGATAACTACGGCAACGTCGCAAATCATAGATTGGCGCGAAATTTAAAATACTGTTGGAAAGTAAGAGTGCGTTTATGTTGAAGCATATTCTTTTATAAAGTTTGTAACAAATGATATTATATTTATATTTTCACAACAAATAAAATACACATACACAAGTCATTTTTAGGAAATTGGACACACTTTCGCAATGCGCATACAAACACCGTTACGAAACTATCGAAAATAAGTAGGAAGAACTATTTGAGTAAGAATTATTCGTGTTCATCTACTAAAAACTCTACAAGGGACATGACGGGTCCATGATCACTAAATTTGTTTGCAATTATTTCGTAACTAATTCCAAATGTCGCTAATCTTTTAATCATTCCAGAAGATCTGACTCTTTTTAAAGGCTGTACAGTAGAAATAATATCTGTATCTTTTGTGTACGTTTGTCATATACTTGATCAAAGCTTTCCCCATTACTAATTATTTCTGAAACAGAAAGATGAATTTCTACCAATTGTCAGGAAATGTTTTTAAATAATTTTAAAGTGTCTTGGAAATAATGAATGACTGGACGAAAACTATCAATTAAGTTCTCATTTCTTATAGCTTGCATTAATCTTGGAGCGTCAAAAGAACAATTATTATGAGCTATTGCATTTACTACCTGACAACACTTGACAGTTAGGTTAGAATTACTGCAGCCAACAGTCAACGTAAAGCAGCTAAAATACTAGCGCTGTTGCCGTGTTTTCGATTGATTTTTAAAATTATGAATTTTAAAATATAAAATCTTTAGGACTTAAAAATACAATTTAATTGAAAGATAGTAATAAAATATTTATAAACAAATATATTTCGCTATAAGATTTTTTATATTTTCGGTGTTTTTTACAACAAAATTTAGTGGGTAGAAGTTGTCACTCTGCAGAAATACAATAGATTTTTGTTTAGATCCCCTAGATAGATAATCGGTATCGAAACTCCTTAATTGGCCTATTGCTGCGAGAACACGTTTGGGTTGGGTGGTGAGTGGCCCGAATCAAAATTCAAATAATACAGTGCAAGAAGGACATACTTTTCATATAAGCGAATGCGAATGCGACAAAGCTCTTCACCAGTGCGTAAAAGATTATTTCTCGATAGATAAAATGCCACAAAGAATTTTAGAATCATCAGCAGATACACGGTCCCGATACTTGTTAAAAACAACAACTGTACGAAAAAACAAAAGATTTGAAACTGGTTTGTTATGGAAAAATGATCAATTTGAATTATCTTTGTAGTGTAAATAATTGTATTCATTAGTTATTAATATTGAATAAATACCAGTAAAAATACAGCGTGTATAATATAATTCAATCCAACGTCACAACAGTTACTATGAAACTGAAACAATAGTATATTAAAGTCCGTCCCAAACTTCTTTGCCGTTACGTCATTATTTTATTTTCAAGAATAACTAAAGAATACATTGTCTTACTCTTTCTATCTTATTACAGTCATATATTTAGTTGAAACACGTATGTCATTCGAAATTTGCGAAGTATTGATACTGTTACGTGAAGTTTTGTTCTTTGTTTTTATTATGAAGTAGAAAAAGAAAGAAATAGAAAACGTATAATAATTATATTGTTGATATACCAGCAATTATAACTTGTTATTTGAGTAGGCTGTTTTTCATGTTGTTTTATGAAATACATTGTATTGTAAATTTTGAAACTGTCAAACAAATAATAGTATATTACATTACAAGTCATGAAAATGTTTCATTGCAGACGAGGAGGCGTTTGAAGAATGCGAGGATGCGCAGCGTCCGAGCATTTCTTCAAAGCCTCCGAGTCAAGCAAAGACATTTTTATGACGCGTGATGTATTCTATTCTTTTTAAATCGGCAATTAAGCTTAAAATTATAAAAAAAATTAGGTTTGCATAAATCATCAGAGCTGTGACAAATCATCAGAGCTGTCACAAATTTTAGAAAAAGTTGTCATGACAAGTAAACAAAGTTGAAATTAAAAATGACTAGGCATGAAAATAAAATTTTCATGCCTAGTCATGAAAATCTTACTTTCATGCCGCAAATTAGTCTGGAAATGACGATTTTCATGCCGATTTTGAAAAAAAACTATTTTCACTGTGATTAAATAATTTAACATAGGTATATCGTTGTTTTATGCATACATTAGCTGTTTGCATATAGATATTTATAAATATGCCCGGCAAACGTAATAATAAACAAACAATTCAGATTGTCTTGAATTTGTACCAATATTTTACTGCTGAAAAAGAAAAAGGAGAATTACTTATTCCCGTGTCAGCTGTTCTAGAGGAATTTATTTATTATTAAATTTATATAGTTATTCCAAATATTCACATAATATAGTTTAAAAATATTTGATATCAAACTATAACTTTCCCGCCATAATTTCAAATTGATTCATACGAACTACAGGTATGACGTCACGGCAAAGAAGTTTGGGACGGACTATACAGTACAAGTGAAGATACTAAGAATTTCGCTCACGCATGTGGCAGCTTTGTGCACGAGGCGCAGCCGAGTGTGCAAAAGCACACAAAGTGAGCGAAATCGTTTCTTCACAAGTGCTGTATAGCGTTTTGTTCAATCCTACGAGTAGAATATTATTGAAATATTAAAACTTGGTTAAAGATTATGCATGAAATTTGAAGCAACATAGGCGGCGGATTGCGTTGTTATGTTTCATGTAAATAAAAACAGTCGCAACTACTGTCAGAAAAATTATAATTGTTTTATTTTGCCGAGTCTTGAAAATATGAATTGTGACAATATAATGGTACAAAAAGACAATGAATTTATGCCAGAAGAGATAATAAAAGAGGCTAATGATGTAACTTTCAATTTGTTACCTGAGAAATCCAAAGGAAGATATTTGAATGAGTTAGAAAAATTTGGTGAATGGATGCTGGCATAACACTTTCAAAGTATAACGGAGGAAGTTATTTTAGCATATTTCAATGGATTGATTGATAAGTACGCGCCCTCGTACTTGTGGTCTACGTACTCTATGTTAAGATCAACTTTATTTGTTTTTGAAAAAGAAGATATTACCAAGTAAGTTTTATAGTTATTATATTTTTATATTTCTGGATGTAACCCGGATTAATTTATAGGTTTAAAACATTGTTTGCGATTTTGAAGAGTAAGTCTAAAGGGTATCAATCAAAGAAGGCGAGACCTTTGATCTTAAAGATGTGGAAAAATTTGTTAATGAAGTTCCGGATGACGTTTTTTTGTTAATGAAGGTACCTAGTTGTTGTATTGGGTATTATGGGCGCTTGTCGTTGCGATGAGCTAGTGAATCTCAAAACAACCGACATAGAAGATAATGGGTCTATATTGATTGTCAAAATTTTAAAAACAAAAAATTATAAACCCCGATTATTTGTCGTTACTGGTGCTGCAGAAAATGGTTTTAATGGTATAGATATATGTATACAGAAAATATGTAGCGCTGCGTCCTGCAGCTCTTGGTGAGGGGAGATTTTTTTATGCTATCGGTCGGGGAAATGTACAGTGCAACCAGTAGGTATAAACACACTGTCCAAAATACCTAGACTGGTAGCGAACCATCTGAAGCTGGTGAAAGATTCTCATTTATACACCGGACATTGTTTTTGGCGAACTTCGGCAACATTGTTGGCGAATGCATCTGCAGATATTATGACACTTAAGCGTCATGGAGGTTGGCGTTCGTCGACTATAGCCGAGAGTTATGTAGAAGAGTCGGTGACCAACAAAATTGCAATAGCGAGGAAAATTATTAATAGTGAAGAGAGTACAAGCAGTAATAGAAATCGCACTCAATTTGAGGTTACAGAAGCTACTGCGAGAGCCACAGAATCTCATCAATTTTCAGTTGCTGGTACGTCTTGTTTAAGTCACGCAACTTTTAATAATTGTGAAGTTCATTTTCATATCAATAAATAAATTTATGAAATAATTATTGTAGTACATTCTTTATTTCTTTATGGAAGGGCGAGTGGGCGAATGTAATTACACCACTACTTTTGCCCACCCGTTGCCATAGGATTAACTGGAGTGAACAAAACAAACAGTTTCAAGCATTGTATCCAAGTAACAAATAACATATTTCAATAGTAGGATTGAACAAAATAATAATAATAATAATAATAATAAATCTTTATTGACTTGTTGTTTACAAGCTGAAAAACGCTTCAAACGTGCTTCAAACGACGTTTTACGTTTTCACTTGAATTTAAATTGTGCAAAATGAGTGATTCTGAATCAAACCCATATGATATTGAAGAAATTGCTTCATCTGTTATATCTTCCATGTTACCTTCAAAATCAAAAGACAAATATGCAATTTCCTTTACTCGATTTGATGAATGGTGTAGAGAAAAAAAGTAAAGAACAGGTATTATTGGTTTATTTTCAATGGAAATTGAGTTAGGTCTAGGTACTATGATATCTATAAGAAAAAATATACTAACTTAATCGCCTTTCTAAAAATAAAAGCCGAAGGATACAAAGCTAAAAAATCTAAAGTTTTTTTTTAAATTTTATTTTACATAAACAAGGCTGTACAACAGGATAAATCCCAATTATAGTACAGCACAGATTACAATAAATGACGGTAATAAATTTTGAAAGTACAAGTCATAAGTACATAAATGTAAAGATTAATCTAGAATAGGTATATGAAATAGATACAAAACTACGAACTAAGCAATAACTTAATTTTGTTTTTGAATTTATTACGACTAGCATTAAAGATATCAAGGGTAATTAGTGCAGTATTATTTGATTGCAGTATAAGATTATTATATAATACAACAAGTCTGTTTACAGGAGAATTAATATGAGTATTTGTATTACAAAACAAAGAGGACAATAAATCATTTCTTCTTGTATTATACATTGGTATCTTAAGGCAAAATTTTTCTAATAATTTGGGTGAGTTTACATAGTTGTCGAATATTTTATACAAAAACATTAGATCCAAATAAATTCTTCGTTTTTCTAAAGATAGTGGCGTGTAATGGAAATTAGGAAATTTTGCTTTTAAGATTTTTATAAATTTAGACTGGATACTATCAATTCTTTTTATATAAGTAATATATTGTGGACACCAACAAATAGAGTCAAATTCTAATTTCGGTCTTATAAGGGTTTGATACAGAGTAACAAGCGTTTGAGGGTGTGTGAAATTTTCACCAATTCTTAAAATAAAACCTAATAAACGATATGCTTTTTACTTCCTTGTAAGGAAGTATTGTAATCGCGAAAAATTTCGGTTTTCAGATTTTGATGGAAATATCCGTTTTAACCTTTTCTGAATCCATTATGACTAGTTTCGTCGTGACGTCTGTACGTACGGACGTACGGACGTATGTGTGTCGCATAACTCAAATACGGTTAGACGTAGAAAGTTGAAATTTTGTATTTAGGACTGTTATAGCATCTAGTTGTGCACCTCCTATTTTTTGTTTCAATCTACAAACCGGAAGTAGTACTTTTTTCAAATATTTCGATAAATATTTAATTTAAGACAAATTTTTTTTACTTTAAATGAAACATTATGTGATTATTACCTACAATCGGTATTTTATAAATATTTTTGTATCTGCTATCATTTAAGAATAATTAAAGTACATATTTATAATTAAGTATTTCGGTATCTTGTAGTCCATGATCGATTAACATTTGTTACTACGTAAAATTTAAATGATTATGACATGACAGTGACAATAGTAAAATATGCTTTATATCTTCTTCTGCAGTTAAATAAAATGACTAAAATATATTTGTGAGTATAGTAGCAGTAGTAGTAGTACTTATATATTAAGATATTTGTAAAATAAGTTAAAAGAATTTTTTATATTATTCTACATTTTAGTTATTAAGAAAAGTATGAACACACATGGCGTACAAGGAAGTAATGTGGTGTCCACGTCAGATTTTTTGACTATGGTATCAATAGACTATCTTTTATAGATTCTACTTTATTTATTGTGTGATTAGATATTTTATAATAATTAAAAGTGATTAAATTTCTATTTCTTGTGAATGTCACAATGGCACATTTGCCGGTATTAAGAGAGAGTTGATTCAGATTTGAGTATACACTAAATCTATCCAGATCTGCCTGCAATGCTAAACAGTCATTTAAGTTTAAATTTTGCAAATTTAAAACAAGTTGACACATCATTTATAAATATATTAAATAGTAATGGGTCCAAGTGAGAACCCTATGGTACTCCTGATTTAATAAGGAATTCATAAGACGAGTAACCATTAACTACAATTTGTTGCGATCTGATAATTAAGTAAGACTGGAACCATCTTAAAATATTACTATGAACACCGTACAGTTCAAGTTTCTTTAAAAGTAATTTATGGTTAATTCTGTCGAATGCCTTACTAAAATCAGTATAAATTGAATCTATTTGATGTCTCTTGTCCATGGAATTTAAAATATCTTCCAAATATGTTGCTAGATTTGAGTCAACAGATCTTCCTGGGAAAAATCCATGTTGTTCCGTATTCAAGTTGTTTTTGATAGCATTGAATAATTCCGTATAAACTACCTTTTCCAGGATTTTTTCAAAAATGCATAGTTTTGATATCGGCCTATAATTTTCAATTTGATTTTTGTTTCCATTTTTGTACACAGGAACAACAAGACCTTTTTTCCTGACCTGGGGACAATAACCCTCATCAAGTGATTTATTTATAATTATGGTAAGCGGATAAGCAAGAGAATTTGCACTATTTTTTATAAAGATACTGGGTATACCATCTGATCCAGCACCTTTATGGGTATCTAAGTCAGACAATAATTTAAGAACGTCCTCTTCATATACCAATAATTTTCCAAAATTAATATGTGTGCATGGAATATCAGGTTCATACCCAGTATTATTTACATATGGGTCATCCAAAAATACAAACTGAAAATACTTTCCGAACATGTTGCAAATTTCATTTCCATCAGATGAGTGTACATTATCAAGTTCCATTGTTTTTGGAATTTGTTGCTTTTTAACAGATGATACAAAAGACCAGAATTTGTTTACATTATTTGGTATTTGATTTTCAACATTATTTACATAATTATTGTAACAATTCTGAATTAAGACCTTCACACGTTTTCTGAGACGAGAGAAAATATTGTAATCCTCAGAATTTTTAAAACGTTTAAATTTAGAGTGAGCGTTGCTTTTTTCTTTAATTAATTGAATTAATTCAGAAAAGTACCAAAATTGATAATTTTTCTTTACATGCTTCTTAGGAATATATGTATCAATGACTTTATTTATGATTTCATAAAATTTTGCAACTGTGTCTTCAATATTTAGATTTATAAAATGTGAATCCCAATCAACAGACAATAACTCGTTATTAATTATTGTATAATCAGTCTTAGCATAATTGGGCGACCTTTTGTTATTAAATTCTAGAGTATGTTGTATCCTACAATTATTAATATTATATTCTTAAAGGTGGATGGTGATTGTCAACCTTAGTAATAGGTGAATCTAAACAATGTATTACTTTAATGGAATCATAATTAGAAAGGATAAGATCTAAAATTCTATTGAACAAAAAGAAATAAACTTTTTGAAAATATACAACGGGGAGATAACACTCAAGGACAACCATAATTATATGTATCAAGTTCAGGGTCAGCTACATATAACAAAAAGAAAATTATGCTACTTTGTTGTGTGGTGTCCACACGACATATTTGTGCAAGAAATTCATCGTGATAATTTATTTTGGCAAGAAAAAATGGAAGATCAATTAAACAAATTTTATCACGATGGAATTTTGCCGGAATTAATAGATTCCAGGTATATACGGGACTTACCTCCCCGAGAAACATATTGATTATATTTTATTGTTTTAAGATTTTAGTTTTAACAAATAATCAAATATAATAATTATAATTTTTTAAATTTTTTAATTATATTGAACATACTTCAATATGTGTTTTATTTCATGTACTTATGCATGGCAGAATTATTTATAGTGGATTTATTTGTTAAACAAGGAAAATTAATTTATAGTATCTAATTATTAATAAAAATGTAAATGATATGATTTATGCAAAACAATAAATTGTGTTAAATGTAACACATTGACAATTACTCACTTATATTAATTTTCATTCCATTTACAAAACTCCAATCCAATACTTTTATGTTTTGTAGATACTCGTAATAATAATCAAGGTTTGTACTTCATTCACAACTCATATGTGTTTTTATGGTTTACAAATATTAATTTGCTCGGTAAGTACAAAAATTTAAGTATCAATTTAATATCAGCTTTATTGAGTTAAATAATTGAATGTTATATTGTAACTGCAACAAATTTTTGTAATTACAAATCTATTACAATTTAAATTAAACAATAATGTTTTGAAATTTTTCTGTTATTATATTACACGAAACAGTATCACACAAATTTATATTTGAAACAAGAAGCTGGAGGTTTCAACTTTATACCTGAGCCCTATCCTACCCCCTACCGAGTTTATTGCTTTGAGGTTCTCGAACCTGGGAGCAGAAAACAAGGATGTGAAATAAGTTGTCTAAATATTGGCGCAACGCGCAAAAACACGAACGAATATTATTTGAAAAATTCGCATTTGCGAATTTTTCAAATAATATTTTTCAAGAACGGGTTATTGGATTTTTTATTTTTTGAGCATCCTCAGCATAATTTTACTAATGCTATTAAATAGCAGAGAGCAATTTTAAATAAAAAATTTATTACAGAAAATATGAGCATCTTTACACCTTCACTAATAGTACCGATATCTTATTAACAATAACATTATTTAAAATTCTGAGTCTGCCATTTAGTTTATAAAGTATTCAATAATATGCACATTTTTTTTAAAAGAAACAAAACGTACAGTAACAAGAAAAATCATCTTAAAGTTGTGCAAAATAACAGTTTTCTGAGGCCAGGGTCGAACAGCCTTGCTTAAGGCTTTTCGACCCTCAACAAAAATTTCGCATCTGGGTTTTCAAATAATCTCCTTTTGGTATACAACCAGAACAACACAGTCGGTATGTTCTTCATAGAAGGATCATAAATCATAACATTTACAACTTAATCCCTCTGGGTAGAATTCTAACATTCAATGTTTTGAAACGAAAACTCCTCAAGAATAAAATCTTTTACTTATGATATGAACAACGCGACTGACGAATATTGAATATGAATGTAAAATTAAAATAAGCCACCTATATGAAATTATTAAATATATTAATAAGGATAGTATATCTATACCATAACCTAGTCAAAAACACCAGTTATTTTTTATTTATACTTATTTTAATAAATTGTGTGTTAGATATTTTATAACTATTTTGATAACACATAATATCAAATTTAAGATCATAATATATTTTTACTTCTCGTCATATACCTAGAAGGAACCCAAGTAGCATTTGTTGCTGTATTTTGAATATCACAACGTCATGAGAACAGTTTGAATATCTTTTTGGCAATAATTACCATAAATCAAGACCTTTCTAAAACAGTTTTCTTTACGTAAATGGGGAATTATATTTTGGTTGTGAAAACGTTGTTGTGTCTTATTTTTTAGCCATTTTATAAATTATTTTGACAGAAATTTTACTACAATATTACCAAAAAGCATAAAGCTACAATTAAGTCTTAAACTGGTTATTACCAATAAATTGCCATATTTTGACTGTTTGGTTATTATTTGGATTGTAGTTAGCAATTTAGTTCTCTAATGTCCGTAATATAACTAAGTGAAAAATGGCTAGCAATACTTTTTACAGATAGTAATGATAAGAATATTATTTGCCGAAATATCAAATTAATCGATATAGAAATTTTACATGCCCAATCATATTTATTGCAGAACTTATAAAGATACTTTGAAAAATTATGTGCGCCGGTCCTATTTGCTTTACTTACATGGTTTAATTTATCAATTAAATATATTGTAAAAATATATTTTTAAAAATTTAATACCAGGTTGTATATAGATGCTAAAAAAGGATATGAGTAATGTTTAAATACTGATTTAAATAAGAAAATCTCTTTAAAAACCTTTTAATCTTCATTTTGTAGTATTTGTAAAACAATGGATGCCTTCACGTATAAAGGAAAAGATGGCGAAAACGCAGGAAAATTAAACAATTTCGATGACTATTTAAAAGCTAAAATGTGGCTAAAATATAACTATTGTTTTTCCAAATGGCTTTTAGAAACCAACAAGATAAAGGTCTAGTTAATTTTAAGTTCTTGTGACCAAATAATAGATTTGTTACATTTCTTCTTATTTTCCAAAGTTTTTTTCGAATTCGTAATGATATAATATCTGCTTAATAACAAAAATATTTTTAAATATTATTTTACATCAATTCAAATACCGATTATTTTTTCAGTATTGTTATTGGTATAGATCTGTTTTAAAATTTATTTATTTTAAAAATATTTTTATAAATTAGTAATTAAAATAATGTTTTAAAGTTGACAGTACCTATGTGCTATAAGTTTGTAATCCCACAACTATGCGACAAAGCAGAAAAACAGTAAAGAAAAACACGGTTTGAATTATAAAATGATATAGTAGAATTTCTAACAATTTTTAGCAAAGATGAAACATAATTGACAACATCCACTGAGCAATGGTCATGGTCATACGATGGTTGAAAATTGTCATTATTTTAGCATTTTTGACAAGAAAAAAACTAAACAGTTTTAGTTATTTTAGGGATGTATTTAGAGATTCAGAAACGCTTTTGTGGCTATGTAGGAATAAAAGAAATAACTAGAAGTCATTTGGATATATTTTAGCCATAGTAACCTATTGCTTGTTGATGATAATTGCCAATGAGTTTTAAACGTTTTCAAAACGTTTTAGTGACAAATGTTTCACACCATAATATAATTAATTTCGAATAACCAATTTATAACTAAAAGCTGGTGATGAAAACGTTTTAATAACTAGAAATAAGATTTTATAACAAACAAGTCAAAAAATGTTACTTGGGAAGGTATTTGAGAATTGCTAAAAATCAAGTTGTATAAAAAAATGTATATATTTAGCAGTATTTTTAATTAACAAAAAACACTTTTAACACAAATGGCTATCATCTTCGCAAAAATCATAGTCAAACAATAGTAATATCAAGCTTCAAAAATGTATAATATCAAGATTAACATAATTGTACAATTGGGCTTACGAAGCTTATATTTTTGTAACTGTAACCTAATACTTAATCCACAAATTTTTCCAAGTTCTAAGAATTGACTGTTAAATTCCTATAAATTGTAACTGTACTTTGGCAGTAATTACACAGTTATACCTAATTACTTAATCCACAAATTTTTCCAAATTCTGAGAATTGACTGTTAAATTCGTATATATTCGTGCCCTAAGGTATTTTTTGTTACTCTATTGCTTGTCTTATTATAGTAAAGTGATATTGGTTGTCGTTCTTGATATAAAACGTTTTTGCGAATATTCTTTATTTTATAATCATTATCATTATATTAGTGTTGTGAACAGTTAACATGGTTCAAACAAAATCATGGAGAAGACGAATGAGCAAACTGCGAGAAAACTCTAGAGCAGCGGCACTCTGATATTTGGCATCAAGAAAGAAGAAAAAGATTAACTGCTTCAAACTTTGGAAGTATTTGCAAGAAGAAGGCTACGACGCCGATGGGGAAAAAAGTATTTGGTTTGTTGTATAGCAATTTTAGAGGCAATGTAAATACAATGTACGGTGTTCAAAATGAAAAAGTTGCTATTAATGAATTTGAAGAAAAATTTCATTTGAAAGTTGAACCAAGTGGATTGGTAATAGATGAAAAATTACCATTTTTAGCTGCTTCTCCAGATGGCTTGATTGATCTCGATAAAATAATCGAAATTAAATGTCCAGCAAAACTAAAAGCCCAAACAATAAAAAGTGCAATTGAACAAAAAGAAATAAACTTTTTGAAAATATACAACGGGGAGATAACACTCAAGGACAACCATAATTATATGTATCAAGTTCAGGGTCAGCTACATATAACAAAAAGAAAATTATGCTACTTTGTTGTGTGGTGTCCACACGACATATTTGTGCAAGAAATTCATCGTGATAATTTATTTTGGCAAGAAAAAATGGAAGATCAATTAAACAAATTTTATCACGATGGAATTTTGCCGGAATTAATAGATTCCAGGTATATACGGGACTTACCTCCCCGAGAAACATATTGATTATATTTTATTGTTTTAAGATTTTAGTTTTAACAAATAATCAAATATATATATATATATATATATATATATATATATATATATATATATATATATATATATATATATATATATATATATATATATATATATATATATATTTATATATATATATATATATATATATATATATATATATATATATATATATATATATATATATATATAATCTTTTTATATCTCTTAATACCCTTTCGGGTGTCGAGATCGGGTTTGCAGTAGTTATTTTAACCGGTTTATCAACTCTTTCCATTCCTTTCTATTCTTCGCTAGGTTTTTTGCGTCTTGCCAACTGACGTTGTTCTTGCTTAGTATTTCTTCTATGTTCTTTTCCCATGTCTTTTGTGGCCTTCCTCTTCTGTTCTTTTTTACTACTCTGGCATTCCACACCATTTTTGTTTGTCTATTTTCTGGCATTCTTAATAAGTGGCCATACCATGCGAGTTGTTTCTTTTCAATAGTCGTATGTATGCTTTCTGTTTGTAAATTTACTCTGGTTTGGTCGTTTCGTATTCTGTCTCGTCTTGTGATTCCTTCTACTTTTCTTAAATATCTCATTTCAGCTGCTTGTATTTTACTTTTTGTTCTTTGGTTCATCGTCCATGATTCACTTCCGTATACTAATATTGGTCTGTAAATTGTTTTGTAGAGTATCATTTTTGTTTTCTTCGTTACTTGTCTGTTGTTTAAGATTACGTTTTTTAGTGCGTGAAAACTTTTATTTGCTGCCAGTATTCTATTATTAATTTCTTGCTCAAGACTTCCCTTATTATTTAGTGTTGATCCTAGGTATGTGAATGATTCCACTTGTTCAATTTCTCTTCCGTTTATTTTTATGTTTATTATTGTTTCTTCTTTTGAAATTACCATGATTTTTGTTTTTTCCGCGTTTATAGTCATGTTGTGGCTTTTTAGTTCTTCCTTCCATACATTTATGTTGTGTTGTAAATCTTTTTCAATTCTAGCGAGTATTGCGAGGTCATCTGCAAATGCACATTCTGCGATTGTCGTTCTATTAAGCTTGTGATGTCCTATGTGTACTTTTTTTGTTTTATTATTTACCTTCTTCATGATACTATCCAGGAAGATGATGAACAGTAGTGGGCTTAATGCACCTCCTTGTCTTAACCCTTGTGTGGTTACAAATTCCTCCGAGTTTTCATTTCCTGTTCGTATATAGTTGGACGTTGTTTTATATATACTTTGTATGGCGGTAAGTAATTGTTTGTTTACGTTTCTTTCTTTTAGTATTTTCCACATCCTTTCTCGCGGTACTCTATCGAAAGCCTTTTCTAAATCTATAAATGCTATATATAGTTTTTTGTCCTGCTTCATAGTTTCTTCGGTTATCTTTCTTAACGTAAATATATGGTCTTGTGTTGAGTACCCTTTTCTAAATCCGCTCTGGGCTTTTGCCATTGATGATTCTGTTGCTCGCCTTAATTTATTTTCTACTATTGCTTCATATAGTTTGGCCGCTGTGCATAATAATGAGATTCCTCTGTAATTATTGCAGTCTCTATTATTTCCTTTTTTATGTATGGGGAAGATCACTGCTTTTTCCCAGTCTTTTGGTATTGTTCCTATTTTCCAAATTTGGTTTAACATTTCTAATAGTATATGCTCTCCTTCATCGCCCATATATTTCAGTTGTTCTGTTTTTATTCTATCATGTCCCGGCGCTTTACCGTTTCGCATTTTCTTCAGTACAGATTTCATTTCTTCTTCTGTAATATTTTCTGCCTCTTCCCTTATCCTTGTGTTTTCTGGTGTATCTCCGTTTTCTACGTTTTCAGTGTTAATATAATTTTCTTCTAATAACTCTTGAAAGTGTTCTTTCCATCTTTGCATTATTTCGGTCTCATCTTTTATTATCCTTCCATTTTTATCTTGTAGTTGTTTCAATATTGTCTGTTTTACTTTATTGCAATTTTTAACTGTTTTGTAAAATATCTTTTGATTTTCTGTTCTCCTGAAGTGTTTTCCCGAATTCTTCCCATGTACTCTTTTTTGATTTCTTAACTAATTCTTTCGCTATTTTCATTTGGGTTTTGTAGTCTTCATAATCCTCTTGCTTTTTCGTGTTTAAGTACTTCTTCCATTTTTGTTTTTTCTTTTTAACTTCTTCTTTAATTTGTTCATTCCACCAGTGAGTTTGCTTTCTGCTGTGTGTGCTTCTGGTCTTTCCGCATGCGCTTGCTGTTGCTTCTGTTATTATGTGTTTAAAGGTATTCCACATTTCTTCTACGTTGTTCATATCGGGTTTTGGAGTGCATTTAATTAACTCTTTTATACATTTTTGATATTTTCTTCTTACTTCTTCATCCTTCAATTTGTCGACTTTTAATTTTTCTACTATAGGCTCGTTTTTAGTATTTTCAGGTAGTCTTTGTATGTTATCATTCTCATTTATTTCTATTTTTGCTACTACCAAGTAATGGTCGCTTCCAATTTCACTGCCTCTTTTTGTTCTTACGTCTTTTACTTTCTTTCTTTGTGTATTGTTTGCTAAAAAGTAATCAATTATGGATTTTTCGTTTCTACTTCTTTCTTCTCTTGTATATTTGTGTATTTCTTTATGTTTAAATAGAGTATTAAGTATTTTTAGTTCATTTATGATGCAAAAGTCAATAAGTCTGTTTCCATTATTATTTTTTGTTTTTTCTCCATGTCTCCCCATTATCTCTTCCAGCCCGTTATTATTATTTCCAACTCTTGCATTAAAATCCCCCATTATGTATACAGGTTCTTCTAGTTTTTCGTATTCTATCTGTAACTTATCCCAGAATTCGTCTTTCCTTGTTTTGCTCTCATCTTCGCTTAATCCATATACTATTAGTATGTTTGTAGGTACGCTGTTCAGGTCTTCCAGTTTGACTGTCATTACCCTCTCGTCTAAATATAATAATTATAATTTTTTAAATTTTTTAATTATATTGAACATACTTCAATATGTGTTTTATTTCATGTACTTATGCATGGCCGAATTATTTATAGTGGATTTATTTGTTAAACAAGGAAAATTAATTTATAGTATCTAATTATTAATAAAAATGTAAATGATATGATTTATGCAAAACAATAAATTGTGTTAAATGTAACACATTGACAATTACTCACTTATATTAATTTTCATTCCATTTACAAAACTCCAATCCAATACTTTTATGTTTTGTAGATACTCGTAATAATAATCAAGGTTTGTACTTCATTCACAACTCATATGTGTTTTTATGGTTTACAAATATTAATTTGCTCGGTAAATACAAAAATTTAAGTATCAATTTAATATCAGCTTTATTGAGTTAAATAATTGAATGTTATATTGTAACTGCAACAAATTTTTGTAATTACAAATCTATTACAATTTAAATTAAACAATAATGTTTTGAAATTTTTCTGTTATTATATTACACGAAACAGTATCACACAAATTTATATTTGAAACAAGAAGCTGGAGGTTTCAACTTTATACCTGAGCCCTATCCTACCCCCTACCGAGTTTATTGCTTTGAGGTTCTCGAACCTGGGAGCAGAAAACAAGGATGTGAAATAAGTTGTCTAAATATTGGCGCAACGCGCAAAAACACGAACGAATATTATTTGAAAAATTCGCATTTGCGAATTTTTCAAATAATATTTTTCAAGAACGGGTTATTGGATTTTTTATTTTTTGAGCATCCTCAGCATAATTTTACTAATGCTATTAAATAGCAGAGAGCAATTTTAAATAAAAAATTTATTACAGAAAATATGAGCATCTTTACACCTTCACTAATAGTACCGATATCTTATTAACAATAACATTATTTAAAATTCTGAGTCTGCCATTTAGTTTATAAAGTATTCAATAATATGCACATTTTTTTTGAAAAGAAACAAAACGTACAGTAACAAGAAAAATCATCTTAAAGTTGTGCAAAATAACAGTTTTCTGAGGCCAGGGTCGAACAGCCTTAAGAGTTGTATTTACACTTTGTGCTCGCGAAGAAGAGTCCTATCTGTTAACATGCATTTCTGCTTGAAATACAGTGTTACAGAGCTATCGTTCTAAGTACAGATTTTCGTGTAATTTACATATTTTTATATTTAAAAACATATTTGCTGTTAGATTAAGGTTTAAACCAGGTTCGTCTAGTGTTGAAATTTTCAATTTTTAATTGTATTATATTAAAATTGCTGTTGAAAACAGGCTTTTATTAAAGATTTCTCAATTTTTTTCTTCGATTTAAGACATAGTAAACAAAAAACTATCACTAGACGAACATAGATACATTCTTTAACTTTATCATAGTTTTTGAATAAAGTTTATATGTTATGTAGATTCTGAGATATGATTTTATTTCTGTAACACTTTTGGAAGTCAGAGAACGGGAGTAAATACTGCTCTTAAGATTACAATATGCAGTAGTGTCGACAAATTCTATGGACGTAGAGTCATATATATTATTTGGCGTGACGAAAGAATTTTGATCAAGTTTGACACATTGTAAATGCGGCAAGTTAAAATCACCGCAAATAATAATTTTATCATTAGGAACAGTCAACAATTACATAAAGTTTCGTTAAAAAAAGTATATAATTCATTGCTACACTGCGGAGGAATATACACACAACAAATATTCAATTTAGTGTTAGCAATGTTAACCGTAACCCATATATCTTCAGAGCTTGTAGACCACTCGGGCTTGTGAACATATTGAAGGTTATTCCTAATGCCAATGAGAACTCCACTCCCATCGGATTTGGTTGATAACTGTAAGTCTCTATCTCTTCTAATTACTGCAAAGTCGTCGGCTAATACCTCATGATCGTATACTGATGAGTTCAGAAAAGTTTCAGTGAAGCATATTATGTCACTGTCACAAACAGCGGAATTTAAACGGACGTTGTTAGTCTTTGTTCGTAAACCACGATCGTTTTGGTAATAAATGCAAATATCCATATTGTTAAGAAATATTATCAAAAATATATTATAATTAATTCAGTTTCAGAATATCTGAGGCATTATTAATAGCAATAATTTTAGAATTTTCATTTTTACGCGCCGTTTCTGGTCCAGATGAACTGATAATTTTTTATGCTAAGATCATCACGTACCTGCTTAAACAGTTGCATATTGAATGGCGTTAGATGATCATTTATAAATATTTTTCTCTGTTTCGGAACTAGAATGAGTTCATACCAGTTCTAATTTTGATGCATTAAATAAACAAAATATCTAGGCAACGGGCAACGAACAATTTTGACAAAACGGGATTCACTTTTGACGTTAATTTTATTAATTTGAATCAAATGAAACATACAAACTGAATTAATATTTATATTTCATACAAAGATAAACTAAATAATATAAATATAATATAAATCTTGTTTTGTACTACAGCCGGTCTTAAAATTAATATAATTTTTGATCAAATTAATCCATACTTCATTCGTTTGCAAATCATCTTGGACCATTCGTTTGAGTTTTTGATATTGTTACAAAAATTGAATTAATTTTGTACTCAATTTCATCTATTAATATTATATTAGTGAATTCATCCCTTCTGCAATAACCCATTATTGGCAGAACCTAAAAATATTGTTCTAAAATTATAATTTAAATATAATTACTAATATACTTGTAACGAGAGTGACTGTTGGTCGGATGGACACTGGCATGGCCAATGAGGCGTGAGGCATGGCCGTCTCTATTTATCAGGCCGGAGTCTTCACACTGGCAACAGCGCACCGAGTACCGGTAGTGGTCCTACGCGCGCTATATGTATGGGAAATTTCAAAAATATGCAGTAAAAACATGTTTAATTATGGAATTTTCAAGTGTATAAGTAAACAATGTATAAAATAAATAAGTTTGCACAACATAATAACTTTTCATCTTTTGGAAATTTGAAAGTTGTTACGTAACCATCCTTAATTTTGGAATCGTAATTACTTTTGCACCCTCTGGCGCAGAGCAACGACGTGGCATCTGATATATACAAAAATTACAAATTAAATAGTACAATATTCATTAACAGTTTTTTCTTCTTCTATTACACATAACATTATTTTAATTTTGATAGAAACATTTATTTTAAACGGTATGATGACAACAATCAACTTACTTTAAAATGTTGTTTTGTTTTCTTTGTGTTCACAAAAATGAAAAATAATTACGATAAAAGGACTAATAATAAGTTTTTATTAACATTACTTACCTTCAATTTTAAATATGATTTAGTATTTTACTAAATTATAAACAAGAAGTGACAACGAACACTGAATGTAGCTGAACCTAAACACGGCTACCGGGAACAGTAACAGCGGTCTTGCGCGCTTATAATAATGGAGCGTGAACGCATTAAATTTTAGTTTCTAAGTTAAATATCTTACGATACAATTAAGATATCGTTATAATTCCTTTAACAGAATAAAATTTGAACATTTCTCAACACTTCGTACGCTTATACTATATGTCTATTTTAACAAATACAAAAGTTAGCAACATACTACTTTTTTACATTATTTATGAACATAGCATCTTTTAAATAAATATTACAATTTTATTATAAACAATTTCCAATTAAAAACTTATATTTGTTAAGAACATTGTTATGAAAATAACTGGTAAAAATTTCATTACGATATCTGCAGTAGTTTCTGAGTAATTTAAAAATAAGTTGAAAAAGTAATCTATTAATTTTTGTTCGTTTTGTGAAAATAGGACCGCTAGTCTTGTTGCCATAATGTGCACACTCCGGCCTGATAAATAGAGAAGGCCATGCGTGAGGATAGGCCTGGCGGGAGACGGAGGCAGGCGACGACAAGCAGTCAGTCTTGGGACATGCTCGAACAGTTATTACATGTACTTGGCGTATTATTAACATGGTGTCAGAAGTGGGATCAGTTCTAGTGAATTGTAATCAAACAAATTGTGTCACGGTCACACACAATTCGTGAAAGTGCAGTTTTGGGCGAGGAACAATAACAATGCCGGACGAACAAAACATGACGGCCGCCGCACATGGCAATCATGGCATACCAGTAAAACCGCCAAATGCATTCAATTTCAATCACCCAGAAGAATGGTCAACCTGGGGGAAAAGGTTCGACAGATTCATGTCAATCTCTAACCTATCTCAAAAATCAGAGAAAGAGAAAATCGATCTATTTTGCTACTGTGCGGGCGAAAAGTCCGAAGAAATTTTAAAGCAAGTCGTACCAAATGTCGAAACAGCGACCTACGAGGAGGTGTGCCGAGCGTTCGATAATTATTTTACGCCCAAGAAAAATATCATATTTGAAAGATTCAAATTTAATTCTAAAGTACAAGCTGCTGGTGAACCGGTAGATGATTTCATAACCTCGTTGCATACTTTAGCCGATCGTTGTGAATATGGAACGCTGAAAGACCAGTTGATTAGAGACAGAATTGTTATCGGTGTTAAAGATATTAAGCTCTCTGAGAGGTTGCAATTAAGTAGTGACTTGACGCTTGACAAAGCTGTGGAGATGGCAAGACAGGCAGATTCATTAGCGAAGCAAATATTGTTACGTCGCGAATAATGCTCAAGATCATTTAATTGTTTTTGCATTATAGTAACATCAGCTTTTAATTGAATGTTTTCCTTTTTACTTCCTTGTACGGAGTAATAAGGAAGTATTGTAATCGCGAAAAATTTCGGTTTTCAGATTTTGATGAAAATATCCGTTTTGACCTTTTCTGAATCCATTATGACTAGTTTCGTCGTGACGTCTGTACGTACGTATGTACGTCTGTACGTATGTATGTCGCATAACTCAAATACGGTTAGACGTAGAAGGTTGAAATTTTGTATTTAGGACTGTTATAACATCTAGTTGTGCACCTCCTATTTTTGGTTTCAATCTACAAACCGGAAGTAGTACTTTTTTAAAATATTTCGTTAAATATGTAATTTAAGACAATTTTTTTATTTTAAATGAAAAATTATGTGATTATTACCTACAATCGGTATTTTATAAATATTTTTGTATCTGTATATATATATATATATATATATATATATATATATATATATATATATATATATATATATATATATATACATGGTGAGTCATCGAAATGCCCGTCGTCGATATCTCCCTTGTCGTTAAAAATACAGCACAAATTTATTAACAGAACTTTTCGTCAACTCAAGGAGCATACTTAAAAATTATTTTCACATATACAGGATGTTGCATAACGACTTGGCAATAATTGTTATTATTATATATTATTTTTATATATTTTGAATTGTATTTTATTTACCTATACTAACATATAAATTTCATTTTAGTTTTCCGCGGCGTTGCCAAGTTATTCAATTTTTTCTCTAAAAAAAGCCGAATACACGTATTGTTTTATAAAGGCGTACTGAAGTTATTTTAATAGTAAAAATTATGAATTTTTTTTCTGTACAACTGTAACTATACTCTTTGTTCTGACATAACTTTTTTTAAATGTTATTATATATAAATATAAATTTTTTTTTGAAAGTTCTCAGCCTGACCAGTAAAAAGTTACAGCCTAATTAAGACTGCGTTACAAGCCCTCTATGTAAAAACGTGGCCAATTTTTGAACAAACCAGAGTTTAAAACCGCCTATGAAAACACATGGCCACCTTAGTATAGAGCTACTTTCCTAAAGATGTCACTGGAAACAGTCAAATAGTCAAGTAGTGGGAGAACCTTTGATCGCGGCGAGAACTGTCGTGTTGGATAGTTACGGGGCAAGGGGTGTAAAGCCAGATAGGAACGAAAACGAATGTATGGCACACAGAACTTTATTCGGCTTCACAAATTTATGAACGGTGTTTTCATTCCGGTATCCATACTTACCCAGATAGTCTTAATAATATTTTTAGATTGATGTAAATTGTACATTAGGAGTAAAGAAAATAATTTCTTATTTACTGATAAAGCAAAATATTTTAATTTCAATGAAATTCTATAAAACTATAACACAATTTTTATATAAATTAGCTGTAAATTTTTCTACAAATATATATTTTTGCGAGTTCTGGTTGAATATAATTTAAATAAAAATAAAGTACCTAAACAATACAATTACATTTTTTTATCGCTTATATTTAGTTGACTTTGGGTTTTATAAAATAATTATGTTTTTTCCCGTTGATTTATGTAAGCGTTGTATAGTGTACGAGTATGTTTGGAAGTGAATCATAAAAATAATATCAACAGAAACATATTAAAAGTTTTTTTGAAATCACGCGCTTGTAGCGGCTCCCACTTTATGCGGGATTCCTAAATTGATTACCTATTTATATTATTTTTATTTATTTTATGGAATTATTATACATTTTTCCAATGTTATCATCATTCGGTTCATCCCTTTCTTCAACTTCTAATTGCTTTCGGTGCAGATATTGAAAAAAATAACGTGTGCATCTCGAGACAAAAGTGTTCTCCCGACTCGTGCGGTGGCACCCCTCGCTTCGCTCGTGTTGCCAACTCCGCACTCGTCGGAAAAAACCGCACTTTCGTCCCTAGTTGCACAATATACTATAGACGTATCTTATTATCTTCCAGACATTACTTAAATTTCTTTTGTTTTAAAATTAATTTTCTACCGGGTGCTTCAGATCACCCGTGCCCCCCGAATATCTCGCGAAAAACATAACAATTCTCAAGAAAAAATAATTTTTTCTTGAGAATTGTTGTCAATTTTCGCGAACCGAAAATTTTTTCAGACAAAACTTCATTTTTTATATCACGGAATCCGATTCTGTAATAAAACTGGGGGGTTACCATTTATGATAACGAAGCAACCCCCTCCTCCCCCAGATGGTGAGGGGGGAACTTTCATTTGGTGCCATTCCATAGAACTTTTTTTTGTTTCTCAATCCGTTTTGTTTTTCGCGAGATATTCGGGGGGAACGGGTGATCTGAAGCAGCCTATATGTTTTGATTTCCAAATCGTAGTAGGTAAAATAAAAGAAAATCTTTATTTCATTAGTTGTAGCTGTAGGTAGAAGATATAGA
Organism: Agonum fuliginosum; assembly: GCA_947534325.1. Lineage (NCBI taxonomy): Eukaryota > Metazoa > Arthropoda > Insecta > Coleoptera > Carabidae > Agonum > Agonum fuliginosum. The sequence goes on along the minus strand of OX384030.1, from coordinate 44,681,690 downwards.
AAAAATATCAAATAAACAGGTACCTATTATAAAATGTAGGTTCATTTTTCACGTATCGTACATCGTACGTCAAATTGTAACTATCGCTCTATTTTATACGATTTTTGCCATTTCGGTTTTTACTAAAATCTTATCAGTTCTTTGCAAAAATATATAAACGTAGGTATACCTAATACAAAACATTAAAATTTTATGTTCAGCAGAATTTTTGATAAATAGTCAAAATAGGTTCTACGAGTACTAAACGTGGTAAATGACAATAATCTCGACATCGATTTCTTTTCATGATGCCTTTGCCAATAAAAATGAACCTTTACAAGTTGCCAATGTCTTTAATTTTCTAAATTAATAAAATACCTACATGTGAATATAAAAAATAAAAGATTTAGTTTAATATTATCTTAGATGTAAAGACATATTTTTTTGCTCTTCCGGGAGTTAAATACGTCTTTAGTCTGTATTTTTAGAGACTGATGTTCTTAATTTGATTCCAGGTATTATTTTCATAATTCATATTAAATCCCTTTTTAAAGAATTGAACTATTTAATCCCATCGTCAAGTAAATACGTGCTATTTCTTACAGAGTATCTATGCAAAATATATTTTGTTTATAAAAATAAGATATGTAAACGAAAAATCTTTGTTATTCAAATTCTGGTCATTGATTCGGCAGTGGGAGGGGTTGAACCACCTAATTCCCCACCTTATGAATAGTACGACCTTTATAATATCTTCATGTGATTTCAACACACACAAAAATGAACATCTATGAACGTACCTATATTTCTTATTATTGGAAAATAAAGCTATATTCATGTTAATTTGTCTCAGATATACATAAAACATAAGTATTTGACACTAATTGTTGACAACAATGAATGAATGAGCGTATGTTTATTGTTTTGTGCGTGGCAGTCTCCCGACCTAGTATAACAGTTACACGAACATTTAATTATTTACAATAATGTGATGTACGTTTAATATTTTTTATTTCCTATTATTTTTCTAAAAACTAGAAAATGTGAATTGGTAAATAAGTAGGTAGGTACTCTGCATAGCAAATAGGTTTGAATCTGTTTTCGTTGAGATTCAATGCGCGGTTTTAATATTGTAATATAATGTAAATAGATTTATTCCATCTTTGTTTAGCAAATTTTTTTTTTGGTACGCTTCTTCACTTTATTAGGGCACACACCTTTCTTCCCATTGTAACAAATTACAAATTATATTATTACAGGGCAAATACCCCGAATACACAATGTATAAAATCAACAACAACAATATAACTAATAAAACAATACAATGAAACAACGAAACAAGACAAAATTAACAAATAATAATTATAGCAAATAAGTGCAAAATATAAGAAAAACTATGATAGCGCTTTTAACGAGATTCACAAATATACAATACAATGGCAGCTTGAAATTCGAAAACTTCAGCGCCAAATGTAAAAGCGACAATCGTCCATCTATGAGAGAATGCCTGAACTTTTTCTGCTCTTGAGAGCTACTCAAACTACATTTATAGTATTTTGTACTGCATTTTAATATCAAAGTATATTTCTTAATGGTCTAACTTCCTAAATTCATTAAAAAAAAATCTGCTGTGGCCAGTACACGACCTCTCGCCTAATGCTGCTTATTCTATTAATCTCGAGATTAATCTAATAAATAGTTTTACTTACATTTTAATAGTTTCATGTTCATGTAAGATGTAAACGATAATGTAAACCAAGATGCAAGCAAAAGATGTCAACTGTACTGTCACTGTCATAATCATTCAAATTTTATGTAGAAACAAATTTGAAATCATGGACAACAAGATACAATATTAATTGTACTTTATTTTATTGTTAAATACTACCAGATTCAGCAAATTGTATTTATAATTAACTGTACTCATAGATAATTATATTTTCTTTTATTTTTAATTGCAAAAATTGTCATAAATAAAAAATGTAACAATATATTTAAGGAAAACTTTATTAAGCTTCAAAAAGTACTACTTCCGGTTTGCGGATTTCTACCAAAATGTTATCCGGTGTTAAGATACTTATTAAAACCTTAAATATGAAATTTGGTTTTTAAAGGTTTGATACTTTTTCAGTTATCGTGGACGAAAAATCGCCAGTCCATACATTCATACAAACACACACACACACACACATACACACACACAGACATCATCATGAAAATAGTAAATTCGTATTGTAGAGACCCTGAAACGTGCTTATCCACCAAAAACTCATACTCGAAAATTTTGACCCATTACAATACCTCTCTTATAGAATATGAGGCGAGAGGTAATATAATCTAGTGGCTCCATACGTTTATATAGTGATAAGTTCGATAATTCAATACTTTTCACAAATATTTAATGTTGATTTAGTGCTATTTATTATGAAAATATATCGACCCACTACATATCATTTTTGTTAAATCATATATCTAATGATTATTTTTCTCAGTATTGCCATTAATGAATGCGGTACAAATTAAAATAATTACTGTTAGCAGGCAACCATTCGTACTCATAACCCAGTCTTAAGGGACTAGCACTAAAGTTTTACGCACTAGCAGTGCACTAAAAATAGCAAATATCATTTCAAAAGATGACTTATAGCCATGTCATACAAAATTTCATCTAAATCTGCCTAAGCAATTTTTAGTTATATGCAAAATTCGTTATTTTTGCAAGAACTTTGAAGCAGAATTCCGGCTTAACGGTACACTTTTGGATATAGGTAAGTTTTGTTAAATCGTCTTATTTTGGGTCCAGGAAGCTGTGGTGAAGCCATGCAGGTACACTTATTTTAGAGACAGCCTGTATTATACGAAGTACCACTTTTTATATATCAAATTAAAGCGCGCAATATCCTTGAGCAAAGTAAACGATCAGTTTTGCTTAGATGTTTAAAAAATAAAAATAAATATTTCCCTTTAAAATAGTTTTATAATACATAGTGCAATCGATAGCTTAAATATAATTGTACGAGTACCACATACATTTTTTTTTACCAATTATTAGGTCTAGCAGTTACGAAATTTAATTGAAAAAACTGCCAAATCTAAGCAAAGTAACCTCAGTTTACGGTAATGTAACAAATTACCTCACTCAAATGATGAAAATAATATGATTATCGTATCACTGCCGTGGATAAAATAGTTATTTATATTACAAGTGGGATAAGAGCATTATTACAGCAGTTGAATGTGAAGAATTGCACGACGAGGTCGTAGACCGAGTCGTTTAATCTCTAGAGTGCGGATTATATGCATTTGCATATATTGTATTATCGCGCATATTAGTTGCATATTTCAATATTTTTTGCATATATTTATAAAAAAATGCATATAACTGCATATTTTGTACCTTTTAACCCAAAATTTCAATTTTTTTATAAATTTGGTATGTACTTATAAAATTTATAATCGCTCAAATTTGATACCACCTATACTAGTTTTTACATTTATTTTAAGGCATGGGCTAACGCCACACAGCGTGAACCTAGCGTGAACCGTTTTTTTGACATAAACTAATCTATGCTAACAAAACCCTTCTTGAGTCCAACAGAACTCCGTTTTTTTGACATAAACTAATCTATGCTAACAAAACCCTTCTTGAGTCCAACAGAACTCCGTTTTCTTGACATAAACTAATCTATGCTAACAAAACCCTACTTGAGTCCAACAGAAATCCGTTTTTTTTGACATAAACTAATCTATGCTAACAAAACCCTTCTTGAGTCCAACATAAATCATTCACGCTAGGTTCACACTGTGTGGCGTTAGACACTCCCTTATTTTAAAGGTAGGTAGGCACACAAGTCGTATTCCAGAAGTTATACGTTGTTTTGTTTATTTTATATGATATTATTGTGCATTGTTGACAAAATGTAGTATTTTTCTGGTTTATAAAAATAAATTATTAGTAAAAATGAATAAAATGATGTTGCATATCAGCATATGCATGCGTACGCATGCATATATTTGTAAAATATTGCATATTTGCTTAATTTTGTGCAAATATTGAGCATATTTTGGCCTTATTGCAATGCATGTTGCATGCATACTTTGATCATATGTGCCTGCATATAATCCGCACTCTAGTAATCACATGAGTACTGTAATATACTTTAGCCCACATGTGTGATGTGTGGTGTACGAAATTTTATCCTCGACTGCTTAAAATTATTAAAAATTGATATTTTTTGTTTAAACGTCACATTTGAAGTTTTAAAATAGTTATTTTTGTATTAAGTGTGCGAAGTGATTGTTTTTTTTGTTGCGCGTGAGAATGTCAATTTTAACCGAGACCGTCAGGTCGAGGTAACAAATTCATTCGAAAGCGCAATAAAAATACAATCATTTCGCACACTTAATACAAAAATAACTATTCTTTGAAGAAAATGAAATTTTTTTGGTTAACCTCAAAATGTCAAACTAACTACAAATTAAGCAAAAATACAATAATATCAGTATAAATTATTACCTAACATTTCCTGACCATAACCCCATTATATTCGATGTTACCAATAATTGTTAAATGTGGATTTATAGTATATAAATAATTTAATGAAATTGCAGAACAAACGCCTATTTGAAATGTAAAATTTTCCCGAAAGATGGTCTGCTAGTGTTTGCAACGTTGAACAGTGACACTAAAACAGTGGTTTGCGCGCGATTATAAACATGACGTGAAAAATATACAAACATTTTACCAAAATTGACTCTTTTTTGATATAAACTAATCTATGCTAACAAAACCCTTCTTGAGTTCAACAGAACTCCGTTTTTTTGACATAATCTAATCTATGCTAACCAAACCCTTCTTGAGTCCAACATAATCCGTTTTAGATAAATACTCTTATGAAACTAAACTAAATAATTCAACCTTTTTACCCTTCGTGAGTCCAACATAATCCGTTTTTGATAAATACTCTTATATATACTCTCATTTCCACACCACCCTTTTTTTCGTATCCATGTTTTTAACATGGCAAACACTATTGAAATTTATATTAATATAAAACAAATGTAATATTGTATTTATGTCAAATAATTTCAAAAACTAAGAAAAACAGGTAATAAAAAGCCTTATATCTGTGAAAAATATATTTATTTATTTAAATCTCCATTACATAAATGTATAAAAACGTTAAATCACATGTTTAATCTGTTAATTTTTCAGCATAACCAGTGTTGACAGTTGTCCCAAATTTTACTCTAAAAACTAACAAAATCGGCCCAAATCCTTATTCTAGTACAGAGAATAGGAATGAACAGATTGACACCAAAAAAAGTGAAATTCCTCTTAAACACCTATTCTACACTTTAGCCCCGAGCTCTACGACCGACCCACGTTTCAAGTCGTCGATTATTTATAAAATATAATAAGGGCAAGTGTTACAATCAACATGTAGGGATAAATAAAATTGGAGAAATTCCCAGCTTAATAGCAAAGTGGCTTGGGAAGGAAATGTTTGAAAGGTACACAGGCCACTGTTTTAGTAGAGAGCTCCGCGCTTCAAAAGGCGTCAAAAAATGCGTTTGTGGGGGAAGCAGTGTTACAAGCTGAAATTTTCACACATGTAAGTTATTAACCTAGAAAATATAAATTTCAAGTTTGTTAAAAAATAAACCAGGCAAAAGGGCACTAGAATAAAAATTCGAGTTAGACACATAATGCTATAGAGGAGAAAATACTGCATTTTTTCGAATAAAAAAATTGTCAACTTTTGTGGCCGGTCTATTTTTAATTATATTTTGAATTATACTCGATACATTGGGGCTTATGGGCTTCAGAAACTTTAAATTGAATTTACTCGAAAAGAACGATGGAAAAAATCAACCAAAATTAACCAAATTTTATGTTTACACTCGTTTATCTCAAAAACTAAGGCCTATATCAAAAATATTATTCTTTACAAAAGTTTCTTTGATCCTTTAGGGTCACGGTAGTGTATTTTTATAATATTTGGAAGTAAGGTAATTGCCTTATTTCATGAATTATAAAACCACACGTTTTATGAAATTTCGACTGCGCTCCTGCCGTTCCGTGTGTAGGTATCTGCTATCTCTACATGCGCCGCTTAGCTAGCTAACTCCGTCTCATCGATAAACAAGCTAAAGATAGAAATCTAGATGCTTTTGCTTGAAACATACAGAGACTCGATAATAGACAGTGTGGCCATGAACATAACGGCCGCCATTAATCCTCCAGAATCAGTTTGACAAGTAATATTTGATTCTATTTTAATTAAAAACAATTTACCTATATATTTATTAATTTTATTTTTTTATTTGTCTGATTAATGTGATAGGTCATATTAAAAGCATTATAAACCTATTTCGCTGATACATAATATAAATAAATATATTACGCCAAGCAATGCCAGATGACAGATCAGTGTGGCCATGAACATAACGGCCGCCATTAATCCTCCAAAACCAGTTTGCAAGTAATATTTGATTTGTCTGATTAATGTGATAGGTCATATTAAAAGCATTATAATCCTATTTCGTTGATACATAATATAAATAAACTGGTAAATAACATCAAAGTTTGAACAACACAACGTTTATCGTGCAGTTTTTGGAGGATTAATGGCGGAATTTACCACGTGACAACTACGACCAATGAAAACTGTGACCACACATGACCACACTGTTCATTATCGAGTCTCTGTATTGAAACATACAGAGACTCGATAATGAACAGTGTGGCCATGTGTGGTTTAATTTTGTTATAATTTTGTACCAATTTATGAAATAAAAGAATTATAAAACATAGGTATTCCTCAGTTTTCTTCTTTATAAAATTGATTTCAGCCACTCTTATAGGTATACATATATGCTTAGATGTTCGAAAATACAAACTTAGTTCCTTCCTACACACCCCTCAACACTGCTTAATAGTTAAAAAAACTTAAAAAACTTACGTGTTTCTTTTCACTCCTACTTGGAGGCGAATAGGAACAACATATAAAAAAATACAAATAAGGTTTTTGGTAGGGTACAGAAAATAAACAAATAGTGATTTCGATAAATAAGCTTCTTACTCGAAGTATAAAAAATATTTCGTAATGTTGTATACAAAAATAAAAATAATACAGTATTTCAAAGTTAAAAACTGTGCCTATCCACTCCGATTTACGGTACTTTTATAATTCATAAAATAAAATAATAAACTACCTTACAACATTAAAAACTCGAATAGTTCTAAGATTTTTAAATATAAGCTAAAACTTTTTCTTTATAATAAAAACTTTTATGATATTAATGAATTCTGTAAATAGTTTTGTATTATACATTATTCTCTATGTTATATTTGACGCTTTCTATACGTATGTACAATGTGTATTATTATTATTAATATTATTATTATTATTAAACATAAAATTTGGTTAATTTTGGTTGATTTTTTCATTATTGTTTTCGAGTAAATTCAATTTAAAGTTTCTGAAGAAGCCACAATGTATCGAGTAAAATTCAAAAAATAATTAAAAATATGCCGGCCACAAAAGTTCACAATTTTTTTATTCGAAAAAATGCAGAATTTTCTCCTCTATACCATTATGTGTCTAACTAGAATTTTGATTCTAGTGCCCTTTTGCCTGGTTTATTTTTTAACAAATTTGAAATTTATATTTGCTAGGTTATTAACTTTCATGTGTGACAATTTCAGCCTGTAACTCCGATTTTCTCACAATAGTGATAAGTACAGAATGAAAATGTTATGAGAGTAAGACGAAGTAACCTAGTCTAGCGGGGATTGTAGAGACAGAAGATAGAGCGCGATGAGTGGGGACGCGTAGCGCTAAACCACGTTGATATTGCATATTATGCGCTGTTTTATAATTTATTAAATGATTCAAATACCATGTTTCCAAAAATTATAAAAAATACACTATAGTGTCCGTAAAAGATCAAAGAAACTTTTATCACGAATACTTTTTTTGATGCAGGCCTTAGTTTTTGAGATAATCGAGTGTAAACATAAAATTTTGTTATTTTTGGTTGATTTTTTCCATCATTCTTTTGGAGAAAATTCAATTTAAAGTTTCTTAAGCCCATAAGCCACAATGTATTGAGTATAATTCAAAACATAATTAAAAATAGACCGGCCACAAAAGTTGACAATTTTTTAATTCAATAAAATGCAGAATTTTCTCCTGTTTACCGACATGTGCTTAACTCGAATTTTAGTTCTAGTGCCCTTTTGCCTGGTTTATTTTTTAACAAATTTGAAATTTAGATTTGGTAGGCCATTAACTCTCATATGTGAAAATTTCAGCTTGTAACACCGATTCCCCCACAAAAGTCATAATAATTGCTCTTGAGCTCTCTACTATTTTAGAAGAAGCTCTGTCACTCTTTTGGCTAATGCAGGAGGTAACATGACTGCCATTAAACGCCATGGTGGATGGAAATTAACCACCGTAGCAGAGGGTTATATTCAAGATAGTTTAAATAATAAAATTGAAATCTCAAATAAAATTTTAAACTGTCATCCGTCTACTTCTAAAGAGATCAATGACAGTATCACAAAAGAAGTATGCGAGAAGACTTTTAAAAGCCAACAATCTTCTGGAGGAATTAACGTTGGAAATAATTGCTCCAACTGTACAATTAATTTTTATATTCAGAAATAAGAAATGTTTTGTGTACTACTCGTAAGTTCTTATTTGTTAAATACCTGTTGTTCCTATACTTGGTTGTAACATTTATATAGGTATGCAAAAATAAAATTTATTTTTTCACAGTGAAAAAATACGTTTCATTTTTTCACTGTGAAAAAATCACAAACTTTGCGTATCCATAACAATACAAAAATGTCATGTTTTTTTGACAGTTGTCAAAAAATTATATATTTTGACAATATTGATAAATGTCAGTTTCTATAATTTTGATTTAAAATCAAAGCAACAAGGTACCTGGCGTGGATAAAAACAAATACCTACTTAAAAATTAGCACATGATATAAAGGTTTTGATGGTATAATGCATGGTTGTATTTAACGTAATAATTTCGTAACTCATATTATATTTTGCAACTAATAACATAATATTATAATATAATTATCAATAAATATTTAATATTGAAAGGTTATAATAGGTGATGAAATATACAGAGTGTAACAGAAATAAGTGCTTTAAATTTAACCAGTAATGTAACTCGTCGTGAGGAACAATGTTTAGAAATCGCATTTTTAAAAAGCATTTTTTCAACCCCGTAAATTGACGAGTCGTTCCACATAATTATTTACTTCAGTAGCATTACCCATGAAATCTTTGTTATTGTCAATTGATTGTTGTGTCACTTGTTCCAATTAAGTTTTGACATAAGTAATATTTTGGTAATAAATCAGATATTACAAATAAAAATCTTTCAAAATGCCTGCGTTTACAAATAACGGCTAAAGTGTAGAATAGGTGTTTAAGAGGAATTTCACTTTTTTTGGTGTCAATCGGTTCATTCCTATTCTCTGTCCTAAATAAAATTAGGCCGCGGAAGCAAGGATTTGGGCCGATTTTGTTAGTTTTTAGGGTAAAATTTGGGACAACTGTCAACACTGGTTATGCTGAAAAATTAACAGATTAAACATGTGATTTAACGTTTTTATACATTTATGTAATGGAGATATCAATAAATAAATATATTTTTCACAAATATAAGGCTTTTTATTACCTGTTTTTCTAAGTTTTCGAAATTATTTGACATAAATACAATATTACATTTGTTTTAGATTAATATAAATTTCAATAGTGTTTGCCATGTTTTTATGGTTCCGGTTGAAAATCGGTACGTACATTTTTTTTATTATTATACTATGCAAATTATTGATTATTGTTTTTTAATTTTTTACCGCTATTCCGTTTTACCATTAATAGTTTGTGGGCTATAGTACGGTTTTGTTAGTGTAATAAATACCAAAACCGAGTTTGTGGGGCTCTAGTACGGTTTTGTTAGCTTTGTTAGTGTAGCAAATACCAAAACCGAATTTGTGGGGCTCTAGTACGGTTTTGTTAGCTTTGTTAGTGTAGTAAATACCAAAACCGAGTTTGTGGGGTTCTAGTACGATTTTGTTAGCTATGTTAGTGTAGTAAAAACAAAAACCGAGTTTGTGGGGCTCTAGTACGGTTTTGTTAGCTTTGTTAGTGTAGTAAATACCAAAACCGAATTTGTGGGGCTTTATTTTTAGCCATTTTGACACATTCAGATTAACATACAAAAACGTCATTTTATTTAATTTTTTGAAATTTTGACACATTGAGGTTAACCAAAAAATCATGTTAAAAACAATCTTCCGCGGTCTAATTTTGCTTGTTTAGATCATATTTGAGCATAATAAACGATCTCTTAAAAAAACGCATTTTCTCTTAAACACCTATTCTACATTCCAGCCCAAATAACGAATATACAGACATTGTGTTGACCTATGGTGAAGCTCTGGGAAACGGTGCTCAAGCCCAACGAATTTACATGGAACGTTTTCCAAATCGTCGTGTGCCTCATGTGCGCACATTTGTAAATGTTGTACATGGTTGGGAACGTCATCATCACATTGAACATGTTGAAGAGGCTATTTTGGATGGCATTGAAGCTCAGCCTGGAACCAGTACACGGAGACTATCATCACAACACGGAGTATCACATACGACAGTTTAGAAAAATTAAATGTTCTCTTTCGTTTTTACCTTCCGCTTACCTGTAAAGGAAGGTATTGGAATCATGCAAAAAATCGGGTAGTGAGTTTTTAGTGGATGAGCACGAATTACAACTCCTTACAACTCATTTTTGATAGTTTCCCGATGATGTCTGTATGTATGTGTGTGTGTGTGCGTGTGTGTGTGTGTGTGTGTGTGTGTGTGTGTGTGTGTGTGTGTGTGTGTGTGTGTATGTGTGTGGTCCGGGCCGATGCCGTCTGTTGGATAACTCAAATACGAATTACCCAAAAATTTTGATATTTGGTATTTTACAATTGTATACGAATAGGAAGAGCTCATTAGATTTTGGTACAAATATCTTTACCGGAAGTGATATTTTTTGAAGATTGAAAAGATTAAGTGTTAGAAATTTCTATAAATTTGGATAAATATAGTATTTATTTATAATAAGAATAAGAGGAAAAGTTATTTGCAATTTACGTTATAAAAAAATTGTCTTTATCTGGTAGCATTAAAGAACTGCAGTAAAATTTAAAAAATAAATTTATCAAATAAATCGTTGAAATCTTGTAATCCATGTTCGGTTGATTTTTGTTTCTGCATAAAAAATATTGACAGATGAGACGGGTGACAAAGTTGGCATATTAGAGCTATATAAGTCATAAGTAAGATATTAAATGTAGTAACTGAACGGAGGATTGCTTCAACACAGAAGAGTTTTCATGTGAATGAATCTTTTGATTCAGGTGATACTAATTTCTGTGTTTGAATATTTTAGATTTTTATTTGTATATTTTAAATGGGCACCGGATTGTACTTATACATTTCTGTTTAAAGTCTAGATATGGCGGAAGGTTGTGTGCAGGCCACTTCAGATTTTTTATACATCCTGCGAGTAAACTTATATTAGTTTTTAATTTTAAAAATAAACAAACTAAATGTATAGAAATAGATCTATAAAAGGTTAAAATCATATGACGACAAATAATTACTACACTTACTAAGTACTATTACAAAAATATTACATGAACTAGACACGCTGACACGAATGTATTAAACTCAACAACTCAACATTTTGTTTGACATAAACCAATGATTGCACTATCAAAAATATTATACTACCAACTTTTAAAAAAACTATAAGTCAAAATTGTTTTGAAAACAAATATTGCTTCTAACCATAAGTTAACTAACAATTTAGAGTTAAGTAACTTTGAGTTTAACTATACATTGAAAAACCGACCCTTAGAGTATTTTAGATATGGTCAACATTTTTAACATCGAATTTCGAAAGACAATATTATTTAATATTGTACGTTTGTATCGTGTGTTTCATTCTGAAGAAAAAATTGAATTTCTTTTTAAGGTTTCAGTAGTACAGTGAGTTTAGTTTTTCGACTATAGATATACACCATTCGTATAATACATAGTGGAGCAAAACAACCTCCCTAGTTTCAATAGAAAATTGTGAAGCGAGCAGAGGTCGTAAAAGGATGGGAATGGCGTGTATAGCAGCCGGTATATATGCCGTTTGCGTTACAAAAGTTTCAGTCGTAAACATAATGTGGACGAACGAGCAACGCGCTTTTGCCGTGGAAGCATACATACGCGGAAACGAGTCTGTAATCGCCGCCCAGCGCGCGTTCCGTATTCGATTCCAAATTCCCCGTCGTCAAGCAGTTCCGGACCGAAAATCGATTATGTTGTGGGTAAAATTTTTTCGGGAAACAGGATCTGTTGTCAGGAAGAGAGGTGGACGACCTCGAACTGCTCGAACACCCGACAACAGATCCTGTTTCCCGAAAGTTTTTTACCACAACGTAATCGATTTTCGGTCCGGAACTGCTTGACGATTTGTTTAAAAATATCTCAATGGCGTGCTAGGTGTGAACTTAGCACGCCATTCATTAATTGCGTTTATCTCGAGAACTAAAGGTGATATTAAAATAATTCTTGAAGCACTAAATATATATATATATATATATATATATATATATATATATATATATATATATATATATATATATATATATATATAGAGTGGGTCAACTAGTGGTTTCTTTTTAAATCATAGGTTATTTTGACACTGACAGCTTTTTCCCACTCGAAATCTTGATAGAAAGTAAGTATCATACCTCCGCGGTACGAAATGAGTCGCTTTACGCTTGAGCAACGTTGGGAAATATTGCAAATTTATTTCCAAAGTGAGTGCTGTGTAGCCTAAATAGTGCGTTTGTTGAAAAGAAGATTTTTACAGAGCCATGGTATCCGACTTTTTTTAAACTGAAATTGAAGACATGGATTTGGACTACCTCTGATTCATGCAGGATGGCGCGCCATGCCATACAGCCCATGCCACAATCGATCTTTTCGGCACCAAATTCCCAAATCATATGTTATCATCCGTCTTGGCGATGTCAATTGGCTGCCTCGGACCTGCGATTTGACCCCTTTTTTGTGGGGAACCGTGATGGACCGATGTTATGCTAACAATCCAGAAACGATTCAGGCCAATATCATCCAAGCAATCCGTGAGCTACAGCCCGAAACAATCAACCAGGTCTTGGGAAAATTGGGTGACAGAATGCGCTACTGCGAAGCCAGCCGAGGCAACCACTTGAACGAAGTTGTGTTCCATAATAAATGAGAATGTTTGCTCTTACTAATGAAGCCATAATACATGGAAAAAAATTTAATTTTGTTCATTTTATTGCATTTTCAAAAAAAACTTGTATTTGGCCCACCCTATATATATATATATATATATATATATATATATATATATATATATATATATATATATATATATATATATATACAGGGAGAGTCATCGAAATGCCCGTCGTCGATATCTCCCTTGTCGTTAAAAATACAGCACAAATTTATTAACAGAATTTTTCGTCTACTCAAGGAGCATAACTTAAAATTATTTTCACATATACAGGGTGTTGCATAACGAGTTGGCAATAATTGTTCGTCTTTTTTTAAATGAAACACCCTATATATTTTTATATATTTTGAATTGTATTTTATTTACCTATACGAACATATAAATTTAATTTTAGTTTTCCACGGCGTTGCCAAGTTATTCAATTTTTTCTCTAAAAAAAGCCGAATACACGTATTGTTTTATAAAGGCGTACTGAAGTTATTTTAATAGTAAAAATTATGAATTTTTTTTTTCTGTACAACTATAACTATACTCTTTGTTCAATACAGAGAATTAAATTTACTCAATTTCAAATGGCTATAACTCGTCATTTTCAAATGGAACACCCTATATTTTATTATTCTGTTGTGTGTATTTTTGCATCTTCTTATGTTATAAAGGATGTCCTATGCCTAAAAACATTAATTTAATTAATTTCAAAATTAATGTTTTTAGGCATAGGACACCCTGTATAACATAAAAAGATGCAAAAATACACACAATAGAAAAATAAAATATAGAGTGTTCCATTTGAAAATGACGAGTTATAGCCATTTGAAATTGAGTACATTTGATTCTCTGTATTGAACATCCTGTATAACAACATTTAAAAAAAAATTATGTCAGAACAAAGAGTATAGTTACAGTTGTACAGAAAAAAAAATTCATAATTTTTACTATTAAAATAACTTCAGTACGCCTTTATAAAACAATACGTGTATTCGGCTTTTTTTTAGAGAAAAAATTGAATAACTTGGCAACGCCGCGGAAAACTAAAATTAAATTTATATGTTCGTATAGGTAAATAAAATACAATTCAAAAACCCGAAAAAAAAAACACGTTTTTGGGCAAAAAGTCCAACTTTGGCGATGTGTACGGAGTTGGAAAAAATTTGTCGACTCAATCAACAAAAAGGGCATTGAAATTTGTGCAGGACTCAAAAAACGAAGTTGGATATTTCGTGTGAATAACTCAAATTGCCTAAAAAATGGATTCATCGAAATCAATTGAAAATACGCCGAGTTATGGCGGTTTGAAAATGGTCGAAATTTTTACGAATTTCAAGAGTAGGTATCATTTTTTTCCGCCAGTATATTTTTAAGTCATGCTACTGCATTTCAGTTTAAACTTAAATTTCAATTATCTTTTTTATTTCAATATGGATATCTATGATTTGATATTTACATCAAAATCTACAATTTTTAATGAATTTATTTCTCATTATTTAACTACATTGGCCTCAACTCACACCGAAATCACGCACGCTTATGACCGACGGATTTCCTACCTTATCTGATTAAGTGATTAGGCATATAAATATGAACTTTATGTGCCTAATCATATAAAATAAAAATTGAACAGTGTCTCACTTTTTATTTATGAAGCAATCTCAACAAAATTTTATATAGATAAACTAGCTATAAAAAGACATCAAAATATATATTATTTACAAAAATATCACTTCCGGTTAAACCGGAAATGACATCAACTTTCGTATTTCAAATGGAACACCCTATATATTTTTACATATTTCAATTCTACATATAATTCTGAATCCAATGATGTATCACAAGTCTAGATTTCGTACAAAATTTCTGAAGAAAATGTCGAAAGAAAAGTTACAAAATTTGACATTAGTAAAGACAATAGGGTCGTTTACCAATTTTTTTTATTTGATTAAACGAATTAAGGGGTCTAAGTAATACGTGTGAAACAAAAATTATTGTTTAAAAATTTATAATTTCGGCAAAAACTAATTTTTATTATATGACCTTGAAAAAAGTTGGAATATTGTGACGTCAGGGTTGCGAAATGTCAAAAGTGCAGTTACAGCACAGTAATTAAAGATCACATCACATCACACGTGTTTTAGTACTGTTAACAAACCAAGATCAGAATCAGAGAAGCTCAGTTTTAGGTGGTTACCAGTATGGACAAATATCAACACGATAAAACAGAATAATAGTAGATAACCTAAGCTGTCACTTGACATTACACAAGAAAAAACAACGTAGGGGCGGTGAGGTGGTCGTAAGCACATGGCGAGTAACATTCTCATTGGCTACACCAACCCTGACGAAGTGCTTTGCTGCTGTTGGGCTGTTTTAAATGTGTGAGAAAAAACCCACGTTTATAAATTAAAATACTTGTAAAATAAGAACTTATTTTAAACTTTTATATTTTTACAGTGATATTATGTAACCTTTTATTGATTGTTATAGGAATTTACTATACTTTTACCCTATTGACATGCGATAGGTGAAGATACTTATTAACAATAAGCATAGTATTATTAAATTATGTTCATAAATACTATAAATACTATATTTATGTGTCAATTGTTTAATACTATATTTTTGTGTCAATTGTTTTTACAAATGTCAAATTTTGTAACCTATCTTGCTTTTATTTATTTGGACTTAATGCGATATTTTGTATGAAATCTAGACTTGTGATACATCTTTGAATTCAGAATTATATGTACTCGTAGAATTGAAATATGTAAAAATATATAAGGTGTTCCATTTGAAATAAGAAAGTTGATGTCATTTCCGGTTTAGCCGGAAGTGATATTTTTGTAAATAATATATATTTTGATGTCTTCTTATGGCTGGTTTACCTATGTAAAATTTTATTGCGATTCCTTAATAAATACAAAAGTTATTTCGACCGTACCATGTTCGTGGGACATCCGGTATATGTTCTAGACACGTAACGCCTATTTCAATGGGGATCCGCCAATTTTCCCAAACTGCTTTTAGTTTTATCCCAAACACTATTTTCGCCGAATAATAAATGACCAACCAGTATATTTCCAACCTGTTAAAATTCAAAACGCAATATTCCCAAATATTTAATTTCCCAAACGAGCTAAATTCCAAACCGTTATTTTACCAACCCGTATTTTTCCCAAACTGTAATATTACCAAACGTTAAAATCCCAAACCGTTAAAATCCCAAACGCTAATATCCCAACCCGTATTTTTCCCAAATGAATTTCTTAAGGCTGGCGTTTGAAACGATGAAACGCGCAACAAAAGTTCCCGCCGGTCTTGAACTATGCGATGCTATTTTAATGGACAGCACTATAAGCGAACGTAAGCCGAGAGTAACCGAATAATAACGAGCAGACTACAATAATTGCAATCAGACTGCTAGACTAGCTACGTTTAGATATTATTATCGAAAGACAGTTTGCTCGGAACCAAAAGTTACAAAAAAGAAATAAATATGTTTTAAATGGTTATTTATTGTTAACATAATTGAAAATTAATATGTCTCATTGAGGTTCGACACATTTTAATCCTCGCGGAATATTTCGATAAATAATTTTGGCCAAAACACAATCTAAATAAAAAAATTTCAATTTTGGTAACATGTTCTCCTTCCATAAAACCACATCTTTTTGAATTTTTTCTATATGTACTCGTATATCATTTTTGTCATTTATGTATACTATAAAATAACATACAACTCTATTTGTTATATTTCGTTGGCCTTGTATCTGAAATATGATATTAATTATTATCCTATATTTTACAGAAAAAAAGCTATTACTTGGAAAATAATAAACATTATTTCTGTTCAATTTGATTTCATTGTTATTTGTTTAGTTTGCTTAGATTCTGCTGCTTGTTGTATAGTGTCCATTCCTTTTGCAATGCTTTATATAAACATTTCACTTCTACTAAAGCATTATCTCCTATTAACCCTTTAAAAATTTGTTGTCAAAAATGACAGAATAATATTTGACCTATGAAACTAAATCATTGCGCTCTGGTAATAAAAATAAATTTTTAGAACACCTATGTATATATTTTCTATAAATATTTTAAAAATTAAACAATCTCTTAGGAAGAATTAATTCACTTTAACAAAGCTGTATATTTTTATATAGAAATAAATATTTGGTATATTATTTGTTAATTATTATCATTTACAAAGATCCGGAGAAACAATCAGGAAAGGAATAGTAATGTATTTTGGCATAATAGGATAAAATAATAGTACAATAGCTTTTTAGTTGTACTATTGTTATTATTTTACATATTGTTGACGCTCGCTATTCGACTGACGTACAGAGAAGTACTATGAACTATGGAGCTCCGGCGGGGGGTGGCAGCGAGCGCGGTACAAGAACACACGTAATGCCGTCAGCAATAATACGCTAACGTCAGCTCTTATGGAAAAATCTCCGTTCTTCCATTATTCAAATTTGGTACATGTTATTAAGAAATTGTAAACATATTTAAATTTCTGACAATTGATTGCAGGGACAAGTATGTTTTATAATTCTTCATTTCATTAAAATGATTATTTTTTGTTTATAACTTTTACATTTATTAACTTATAAACAAATAAATAGTGTCTGTCCCTGGATACCATTTTCAAATTGTAAAAAATATTTTTTTTGTTTCTGCTGATTCAATACTTTTTGAACTGAGAAAGAACTACGATTTCACTGCTTCAGACGCCAGCCTTAACAGCGCCATCTATAAAACAAAAGTTGAATCATTTGAAATATATAACTACAGATATCTGCACTGGTCAATTATTGACAAAGGAATAATTTCTTGTACAATTGCTTCCGAAATTTAGGTAACGAGTCACCAAATAGGTCATGTTACTTCATAAATTGTTAAATGTATTACAAAGCTGTCGAGTAGGAGATTTTAGTTGGTAATTAGTTTTGACAGTTTTATAAGTAAAAGTTAGTTTACTTCTGGAAGAAATGCGTGGTAGAAGATAGACGTTCGAGACAACAAAAATCATCAATGAATCCATTCTATAATTTGTATAAGTATACACAGGATAAAATTTTCCTTCTTTTAGCTAAGGCCCCAACATTTAATAGGCATCTCCACCATAATCGAAATAAGGAATATTAATGATAAAAACATAAATTAGATGTCCTGTTATGACTAATAGTGAAGAAAACAAGTTTTTAAATAATTTCATTTAAAAGATATAAATTATTTAAGATTCCATGACGTAGGTAGTACAGGGCGTGGTTTGTTTCATATGGAACGTTGTTATTGGTCACAAAATTTTTCGCGCGATGAGAACATGAGAAGAAGAGACATGATACGGCAGAAAACGTAACTACCATCTGTCATTATTACATTATTCGTGCTTATTTCATTTGTGTTTGATTTCATTTTATACTTTTAACTGCTACAAAACATGTTTTTTGGCATAGCAAGACGACTTTTTAATATGAAATAAATAAATAATTTATTTTAAGAAATATGTTAGTGAAACAAACTGATTGAGTGCCACTGGAAGTACCACCGACGTCACCACTAAAACCAGACTTTAAAAAAATGATATCTCGCTTAATAAGCGGAATTTTTACTTCGCGTTTTCACTAATCGTCTTAGTTTCTTATGTGGTTTTGTACAAAAAAAATATAAAAAATACTATTCGGAAAGTAAAATAACATATTCAGTGTTGTAACTGGGGTACCGTCCATGAAGTTTATAGTGACAGAAATTTAAAAACTTCTTTTGTATTGATTCTAGTAAGTTTATGTATTTATTGTATATATGATTTGACACTTGGAGACAGTACTCCAGTTTACAATGGACAAATGTATAATATAATGTTTTAAAGGTCGTAATTCTTGTAAAAGATTTTGAGTTGCGGATAACAAATCCAAGAGTTTTGTATGATGACTTAATGATAGTATAAAAATGTGATCATTAAATGTTAGCCTCGCATCGAATAAAACACCTAGATCTCTATAAAGTGTAACTCTATCCTATGATAAGAATACGAGTAGACGAATTTTTAGACAAAATAACTCATTATTTTACATTTGCTGAAGTTAAAAAATAATTTAGAGGTAAGTGACCAAGCTAAAATTAGTAATCAATATCGTTTTGTAGAAGAATTCAGTCTAGAACTAAATTAATAGTTCTAAAGATTTTCAAATCATCAGCGTATAGTAAAATTTGACTGTGGTGAACAGAGTGAACAATATCATTTATGAACAGATTAAATAATAAAGGACCAAGATTACTTCCTTGAGGAACACCAGATGTGGCAAAATAAGGGTGCGATTTATAATTGTTGTATTGTACGCATAACTTACGATTGATTAAATAAGAAGAGAGGAAATGAAGAAGACTAGAGAAGAAATTAAAGTTTTTATTAAATTTGCATGGCCTATACTGTTAAATGCCTTCGAAAAATCTGTGTAGACAACATCAACTTGATTGTTACCATGTAATGAGTTTAAAGTAAATTCAGTAAAATTCATAAGATTAGTTGTAGAAGATTTACTCTTTACCATGTTGATGAATTGAAATGTATTTATGTACTGAGCTCTAGATATATTTGTAAAGAATGGATTCAAAGATTTTAGAGATATTAGAGAGGATAGCAATAGGGCGATAGTTCGAAATATTAGTGTGGTCACCTGATTTAAAGATAGGAATGAAGTTATGAGAATAGAGGGAAAATAATTTTTTTCACGACATGCGGAGAAAACACAATTTTCTTCTCGCGAAATAGTGAGGAAAATGAGTTTTCCCTCTCTAGAGAGGAAAGTAAGCAGTGTTACCACCAGTGTTATTTTACGATGAAACATTTGAAAAATTGTAAGTAAATGTATTATTTTATTGAAAATTCTTACTTTATAGTGATATACTGTGAACTATTATTTAACAATTATTACATTTTATACTTTCTTTTTTTACAATTTCACGATTTTACAACTTAAATTTAATTTGGCATATTGGCTGCAGTGAAACATTTCGTTATTTTTGAACGTCATTCTGACAGATGGCAGTTATAACCTAACTTCTAGTTATTTGTTTCTTCTACATTTACTATGTTTATAAATAAGTCGTGAAAAAAATGTTGTGTGTAACACGAGAGAAAAGCTCTTTTTCCACTCGAGCTTGAGGTTTGTGTCACGAGCGAAGCGAGTGAGGCAATCGAGCGAGAAGGGAAAAAGAAGTGCTTTCCTCTCTAGTTGGACAAATAACTATTTAGCGAGAGAGAGATTAAACAAAATATGAAGGGGTTTAACAAAGATATGCGAACATCCTTTGAGAATATACGAAGGCAAATTATCAGGACCAAGATTGTAGGTTGCTTTCAACATTTTTATAGCTTGTAGGATATCATCTTCAGAGATGCTTGTTACAGTAACAACATGACCGTTATTAGTGGATAGTTGAGAATTACTTGAAAAAGAGTAATCACTAGGAGAATACATGCTAGCAAAAAAATCAGCGAATCCTTGAACAATGTCCTTGGTGTTATCAAATGTAACCTCATTTAAATGCATACGTCCGGGAATACGGGAGACACGTTTCTTATTGTTAATAAAGGACCAGAATTTAGTTGGGTCTGAGGTGACAGAGTTTTCTACATTTGCAAATACTTAGCATAATTATTCTACATTAATTAATTTTTTTACTAAGGCACGGAAACGCTTAAATTCACACAAATCAGACACTTTATGAAACTTCAGTATTCAGTAGGTATCTTGTAGTCCATGATTTGTTACTACGTAAAATTTAATTGATTATGACAGTGACAATAGTGACATAGGGGAGACTAGGGAGGATTGATACGTTTTGGCTTTAAACCATCGTAGAATTAAAAATAAACACAATTTGAATACTTTAATAATATATATCTACTCATTGGTATATTGACAAACAAAAATAAAATAAAGTCTTTAACTTATATAAATACAACTTTTAGAATTTTTTTTTTTAAAAACAAGAAAACGTATCAAGCCTCCCATTCTACGGGAGGGATGAGACGTACACTGGGAGGCTTGAGACGTAAAACAAAATTATTTTTTTGAAATATTTACTCCTTACAAATGTCATAAATAAATATCTTACTTCTTCTATCCACCCCAACACATTCCGTATGCGACCACGTGGAACAGATCTGACACTACTGAAATTAGAATTCATTAGGTTTAGATTGTAAGTACAATGAGTTGCAATTATTACATGCTACAGCATCATCATCATCATATTGGTTTTCTATTTCGTTTTCGTCACTGTCTGTATCGTCTTCATTGATATTATTGTTTTTATTTCCCTTGTAGATTTTCGCACAACTTTTTCAAAATTCGAGATTTTCCATGTATCAAGTGTCTCTGACTAATAAGTATCAAACCTCCCTAAGTACCAAAAATTACAAAAACATGCAGGACAATCTTAACCTTACATTTTAAGCTACGCAAATTGTAGAGCACATACTATTTTCATTTTACTTTTATGCGAAATAATTAATTGTGCACAAAACTTATACTATAAAAATTAAAACCCTATAAATGTTAGTCAAATACCTACATTGTCAGGCACAAAAACACATTTTTATGTATAGAACACCTGTTGATCATCACAGATCTGTGAAATTTTCACCAAACACTGCAATCTATTGGACGATAGTGTAATAAAATAGTCGACTCCCCACTAACTTCCTGGCGGTAAATATGATAGGGTATCAAGCCTCCCTACGTATCAACCCTCCCTAGTCTCCAATATCGTTTATATCTTCTTCTGCAGTTTACATAAAATGACTAAAATATATTTGTGAGTAGGTACCTATATAGTAAAAAGAGTAGGTAGAGTATGGCGGGAGGTCTTGTGTTGGTCACATCAGATTTTATTTTATTGTTAGTTGTCACTTTCTTGTCACAGCAAAAAGTGATGGTTACAACCACCAATGGTATTTAAAAAATATGGTTGGAAATCACTGTGCACATATATTACTAACCACAAGATGTCACTAATTTATTTAGTTTAGACCGGGAAAAAAATTCATCACGATTTCAAGTCACCTCGTTTTACGGTAGGTATTATAAAAAGGGAGATTATGAGTTTTGTTAGTAGGTATTTTCTCACCAGCAACTTGTTCAAAAGCTTCATGTCCATACTCATCGCTTCGCATCCAACAAAACAACCAGCGAAACCTCCTCGTCCACAGACTCGTGGTCTTCCGATGTCGTAGACTTTCCCCAGGGGTCGCCTGCGGGTCCTGGTAGCGCTTCGACCCCATCGGGTCAAAGATCATCGACAAACCGAACACTGTTAGCCCGAACAGGACCCAGTCGAAAATCACGAGTGCTGGAAAACAACAAAACAATATAGTTATTTGTATATCTAGGCTGCGACTGCGAAATGTTTGTTTAGTGTCCGAGAGAATTTTAGCCGAGGCGAATGCACTAAACACATTTCGCAGACAAGTTATATATGTAGGGTAGGAAGAGGATAGTTGGGCATAGGGGCAAGTTGGTCAATGCTTATTACTCAAACACTAGAAGAGATATCCGAACGCGCTTAAGCATCTAGATTGGTAATATGGTGTCCTACTTCTCCCACCTAATTAATTTGCGATTCGTCGCGAATTGCGAATAGAGGGTGATTTCTTTTATATTTTTAAACCGTGAAAGTAAAAATAAAAATGCGTTTAGTTTTGGTCTAGAACTACACAGCATTAAGTTAGATGTTTTTAATATGCTTGATTCTCATATTTATAGATTTTATGTGCAAATTATGCTTGTTGTTATATGAAAAAAGTTATGTGGATGTGTTAACAAATGGCTTATATGGGGATAGTTGGGACACGTATTCCAACTAACTACTCGCTTACGAGCTTATATTATGTTCGATTCACGTACAAACGAAAAACACGAGGTTTTTACGAGATAATAGTCAAATGTTCTTAAATATCAATAATATTGTTTATTTTAGTAAAATTTTATATATGAGTTTTATTGTAATTCTGTTTTTATAGTTTATCTTTGATATATTAATATTATTGTAACTTAAAGATTATACTGGCAAAGAAATTATTAACATTATTAAGTTACACATAGGTTTTGTATTTATTTTTGGTTTCTTGGGTAATTTGTAACCCTGTGATCAACTTTCTCCACTAGGTTTGAGACGAATTTTCTCTGCTATGGACGTATAAATTCAAAATTACTATTTAATATTATGAAGTCTGATATCCAACGGACCTTTTAGTATAACCATTAATAATGTAGTATAAATAAGTATGTAGTTACAAGCTCCCAAAAAAAAATTGGCACAACCATCCCCACCCTACTCTACAACATAATTTTGTGCAACACACACACACACACACACACACACACACACACACACACACACACACACACACACACACACACACACACACACACACACACACACACACACACACACACACACACACACACACACACACACACACACACACACACACACACACACACACACACACACACACACACACACACACACACACACACACACACACACACACACACACACACACACACACACACACACACACACACACACACACTTTATTTTTGTAACTACTGAATTAGAATAAAAAATGGAATCCGAATATATAGAAAATCATATATGTTGCATTTAAAAATAAAAAAGCTTCATGTTTAACCGAAAGTTGTACAACAAAATTGATCACAAGGATAAATCACTGGCACTGAGTAAATATTGTGTTGTACAAAAATTTGTGTGATAAATATTAAGCGAGATAAATGGATGTGTTCACTTTTTTAAACAAACTGTGTGTATTTCATTTTCTTCAAAAAATCATGTTAAAAACACTCTTCCGCGGTCTAATTTTGCTTGTTTAGGTCATATTCAAGCATAATAAACGATCAATGTCAGAATAATAGATTGTCAAAATCATTTATACGTAGGTACCGTAAAACGGGGTTAAGCAGAACGATTTCAAACTTTAACTGTTCATATCTTTTTTGTAACTTGAAAAAAAATCAGATTTTTTAACCAAAACTTGGTTCATCACGTGTAGATTACTGTAAAACCTTGAAAATTTTAAATTTCAAATTGTATAGTACACATTTTTATTTTTTTAGGCTTTGTTCTGATTTACCCGTCGTTGGGGTAATAAAGGACATATATTTATTTTTCATGTTTTTTCTCATTTTAAAGCTCTGTGGATAACACAGAACAAAAAATAACTTTAAAAAAATATTTTGAAGACCCCCAAGGCCTATAAAGTACCCAGGAATTAATAATTTCAGTATATTTTATGACTAAATAAAATTTATTTGTATATATTTGTTTTTTAACAATTGTATAACAATAATACATCACATTGCAAGGATTAGGAAAAATCTCCCTTGTAAACGAAATAAGTAATAAATAATAATAATAATAAATTATTATTATTAAATGAGAAAGGTACTATGATTTAAGTCGAAAAATCATTGCTGAAATTAACTTCAAATTTGAAGCCCATACGTGATTCTTCGGGCTGGTCAACGATGTTTGGCGAACGGAAATTTACATTCATCCCGTATTTTAGGGAAGACAAAATAATAACCAGTATCAGTGTTAGTTTGTTTAGATCTTAAAAACGACCCATAAAATCTACTTCGGAAGTATCCAGCACTTTTCCTATGTAATATTTTTCGTTTCCGTTTCTAGTGGGAATGGCAACTAAAACCCAGTCATTTACACTAATAGTTTTGGGTTCTAGTATCGGTAAAATATTGCGAAAATTATATCACAGTTGAGTTAGAAAGCAATTCACCTATTATTTCTGTAATATCTTGTCATTCTGATTTTCCCGCGTTAACCTAAAAACGTGCATCATTTTAATTATTTATTTATTGCAACTGTAATTTTTAATATTAAAGTACGTAGAAATCAGCAGAGAATATGAAAAAAAATTATTAATAATAGTATACCCACGCCAAATATTTCAAAACTGACAAGTTTTTGAGGTGTTAAATCTGCATTATTTTCTTGTGTAGCTTTACATCGCAGGAAAGAATTGAAAAGTGAGATTAAATCGATAAGCAGAGTTACCATCCTAAACAACAATCATTTCTTATCTTAATGGCGCAAAATTCAAAGTTATATCTTTTTATAAATTAGAGCATTTCTAGAATTTTTATTTTTTTTCGAAGTTTTGTTCTGAGTTACAAATTAATGAACAAATGCGTAACGTTTTAAACGTCAAATTATTAGTACCGTAAAACGGGCTAAAACAGAAAATCGAGGTAACTCAGAACAAAACTTCGAAAAAAAAATAAAAATTCTAGAAATGCTCTAATTTTTAAGATATAACTTTGAATTTTGCGCCATTAAGATAAGAAATGATTGTTGTTTAGGATGGTAACTCTGCTTATCGATTTAATCTCACTTTTCAATTCTTTCCTGCGATGTAAAGCTACACAAGAAAATAATGCAGATTTAACACCTCAAAAACTTGTCAGTTTTGAAATTTTTGGCGTGGGTATACTATTATTAATAATTTTTTTTCATATTCTCTGCTGATTTCTACGTACTTTAATATTAAAAATTACAGTTGCAATAAATAAATAATTAAAATGATGCACGTTTTTAGGTTAACCCGGGAAAATCAGAATGACAAGATATTACAGAAATAATAGGTGAATTGCTTTCTAACTCAACTGTGATATAATTTTCGCAATATTTTACCGATACTAGAACCCAAAACTATTAGTGTAAATGACTGGGTTTTAGTTGTCATTCCCACTAGAAACGGAAACGAAAAATATTACATAGGAAAAGTGCTGGATACTTCCGAAGTAGATTTTATGGGTCGTTTTTAAGATCTAAACAAACTAACACTGATACTGGTTATTATTTTGTCTTCCCTAAAATACGGGATGAATGTAAATTTCCGTTCGCCAAACATCGTTGACCAGCCCGAAGAATCACGTATGGGCTTCAAATTTGAAGTTAATTTCAGCAATGATTTTTCGACTTAAATCATAGTACCTTTCTCATTTAATAATAATAATTTATTATTATTATTATTTATTACTTATTTCGTTTACAAGGGAGATTTTTCCTAATCCTTGCAATGTGATGTATTATTGTTATACAATTGTTAAAAAACAAATATATACAAATAAATTTTATTTAGTCATAAAATATACTGAAATTATTAATTCCTGGGTACTTTATAGGCCTTGGGGGTCTTCAAAATATTTTTTTAAAGTTATTTTTTGTTCTGTGTTATCCACAGAGCTTTAAAATGAGAAAAAACATGAAAAATAAATATATGTCCTTTATTACCCCAACGACGCCGACGGGTAAATCAGAACAAAGCCTAAAAAAATAAAAATGTGTACTATACAATTTGAAATTTAAAATTTTCAAGGTTTTACAGTAATCTACACGTGATGAACCAAGTTTTGGTTAAAAAATCTGATTTTTTTTTCAAGTTACAAAAAAGATATGAACAGTTAAAGTTCGAAATCGTTCTGCTTAACCCCGTTTTACGGTACCTACGTATAAATGATTTTGACAATCTATTATTCTGACATTGATCGTTTATTATGCTTGAATATGACCTAAACAAGCAAAATTAGACCGCGGAAGAGTGTTTTTAACATGATTTTTT
Organism: Agonum fuliginosum; assembly: GCA_947534325.1. Taxonomy (NCBI): domain Eukaryota; kingdom Metazoa; phylum Arthropoda; class Insecta; order Coleoptera; family Carabidae; genus Agonum; species Agonum fuliginosum. The sequence goes on along the minus strand of OX384030.1, from coordinate 44,654,674 downwards.
GAAGAAAATGAAAATTTTTTGGTTAACCTCAATGTGTTAAAATTGAATAAAATTACGTTTTTGTATGTTAACCTGAATGTGTCAAAATGGCTAAAAATAAAGCCCCACAAACTCGGTTTTGGTATTTACTACACTAACAAAACCGTACTAGAGCCCCACAAACTCGGTTTTTGTTTTTACTACACTAACATAGCTAACAAAACCGTACTAGAGCCCCACAAACTTGGTTTTGGTATTTACTACGCTAACAAAGCTAACAAAACCGTACTAGAGCCCCACAAACTCGGTTTTGGTATTTGCTACACTAACAAAGCTAACAAAACCGTACTAGAGCCCCACAAACTCGCATTTTTTTTGTATCCATGTTTTTAACATGGCAAACACTATTGAAATTTAATTAAATTGATTTCTTGAGCCGTATAGTAGATGGGAAAAGTTTAATTTGACCGTTGACTCGTTCACACGATGTTTAAAAGCAAACTTTTAAACTTTTTATTTGTGACTCCACTTTTTGTGGCTTTGTTACATTATTGATTACCATTTGTCTACAATTTTGTTCTTTACCTTCTATTGTTTGAAAATGACCTAAACTTAAAGGTCGAAACGTCACGAAAATATATTATATTAAATATTATTTAATTTAATTATTCCAAAAACTAAGCGACAAATCCATTAAACTTTTCCCAACTATTGAAATTTATATTAATCTAAAACAAATGTAATATTGTATTTGCGTCAAATAATTTCAAAAACTTAGAAAAACAGGTAATAAAAAGCCTTATATCTGTGAAAAATATATTTATTTATTGATATCTCCATTACATAAATGTATAAAAACGTTAAATCACATGTTTAATCTGTTAATTTTTCAGCATAACCAGTGTTCACAGTTGTCCCAAATTTTACCCTAAAAACTAACAAAATAGGAATGAACCGATTGACACCAAAAAAAGTGAAATTCCTCTTAAACACCTATTCTACACTTAAGCCGAGAAGAGGAATGAACCGATTGACACCAAAAAAAGTGAAATTCCTCTTAAACACCTATTCTACACTTTAGCCGAATCTTTTTATTCAGATGATGCAAATTTCTGTGTTTCAATATTTATATTTTTATTTGTATATTTTAAATGGGCACCGGATTGTACGTATACCTACATTTCTGTTTAAAGTCTAGATATGAAGAACTAGGTAAAAATAATGTGTACAATGGTGACAGAACGAATGTTGAACAATTAAAAAATCGAAATAGTGGTGCTTCCCAAAATATTACTCCCCAACAAATAACTAATGCTATAAATTCTAATTATAATCGTTTAGGATATTGTTTAAAAGTTAATGGCTCCAATAATTTTGAGCATTTAATTAGTTTTAAAAAATCCTCATTAGTTTAATTATTATTACCTAGTTCTTAAGTGGAGAAAATATAAATACATAATTTATTATTTCTTTAATTCATATTTCATATTTATTTTAGGGCCATAGTACTCAGGACCATGTACCTTAAGGAAAATCACAGAAGAAATATTAAATTTTAAGAAGGAACTATGTATCTGCTATATTGATTTAGAAAAAAAAAAGTGAAATTCCTCTTAAACACCTATTCTACACTTTAGCCGAGAAGAGGAATGAACCGATTGACACCAAAAAAAGTGAAATTCCTCTTAAACACCTATTCTACACTTTAGCCGAATCTTTTTATTAGATGATGCAAATTTCTGTGTTTCAATATTTTAGATTTTTATTTTATTTTTATTTTTAATGCTAGAAATTCTTTTTATAATCGTTTAGGATATTGTTTAGAAGTTAATGGTTCCAATTTTGAGCATTTAATTAGTTTTAAAAAATCCTCATTCGTTTAATGTATCTACCTATTACCTAGTTCTTAAGTGTAGAAAATATAAATACATAATTTATCATTTCTTTAATTCATATTTCATATTTATTTTAGGGCCATAGTACTCAGGACCATGTACCTTAAGGAAAATCACAGAAGAAATATTAAAGTTAAGAAGATATTGATTTAGAAAAAAAAAGTGAAATTCCTCTTAAACACCTATTCTACACTTTAGCCGAGAAGAGGAATGAATCGATTGACACCAAAAAAAGTGAAATTCCTCTTAAACACCTATTCTACACTTTAGCCGAATCTTTTATTCAGATGATGCAAATTTCTGTGTTTCAATATTTTAGATTTTTATTTGTATATTTTAAATGGGCACCGGATTGTACGTATACATTTCTGTTTAAAGTCTAGATATGAAGAACTAGGTAGACACTTAAAAAATAATGTGTACAATGGTGACAGAACGAATGTTGAGCAATTAAAAAATCGAATTAGTGGTGCTTCCCAAAATATTACTCCCCAACAAATAACTAATGCTATAAATTCTTTTTATAATCGTTTAGGATATTGTTTAGAAGTTAATGGTTCCAATTTTGAGCATTTAATTAGTTTAAAAAAATCCTCATTAGTTTAATGTATCTACCTATTACCTAGTTCTTAAGTGTAGAAAATATAAATAAATAATTTATCATTTCTTTAATTCATATTTCATATTTATTTTTGGGCCATAGTACTCAGGACCATGTACCTTAAGGAAAATCACAGAAGAAATATTAAAGTTTAAGAAGGAACTATGTATCTGCTATATTGATTTAGAAAAAGCTTTCGATAAAGTTGATAGAGATGAATTATACAAAACACTACACGAAAAAGGAGTTAACCACAAAATGATAAAAATAATTAAAAGTATTTATGATATGAAGTAAACAGAAACTGTATCAGAAGGCGAGACAGTTTATCAGTAAAGTTCACCACGAATAAAGGACTCAGGCAGGGCGGAAACCTAAGCCCACTATTATTTATAATATCATTAGATAAAGCTGTCAAAAGAGCCAAGGAAAGAATTAGTAAAACATTCATAGGATAGGTACAGTAATGTTCAGAAATAATGCCCAGAAGCCCCACTCCAGCGCCGACAGTTTATGAAAAATTCGAAATACGTTCGATTGAGTGAGGGTGATGAGAGATAAGTAGCAAAGGAAAGGTATATTGCATCAATTCCAAGAAAATAGAACCTCTGTACCTGAGAGGCAAGAAAATACCTTGACTTTGAATTTCGCCAAGTGTATGAAATCGAAATGAATTTTTAACCAGAGAGTTAAACTGTAACCTACAACGTAAGAAATAAAAATGTTTAGATTTTTTTTTCGGTTTTAGTCTGATTAAATTAACAAATCTAATTCAAGTTGGAGAAATATTTTTGACCTTTTATGTTTACCTAGGTATAAAATAAATTTTAAAATTTTAACTTGTAGCTCGCGTAATCATTGTCTAAAAAGTCGCGAAATATGACTAACTTTTTTGGAACGTTTTCTATAAACACTATTATGGCAAATTCAAATGTTTCATATCATAAATTAATTTTGGAAGTCAAGAAAATATTTCATTAATGGCTATTTGCACTGCCTTCACTTAATATTTAAGTGTCACTTAAATAAAAAACATCGAATCGAATTAATGACAGCATTGTTATTTCTACTTTTGACAATGTGATTTTGACTCGATATTGTTCATTTAAAAGGAAGACTTAAAATTTAAGTGAAAGCAGTGCAACTGGTCATAAATATTAAATGTTAAGATAGAATTCTGAATATCATTATCTCCTTAAATAAAATGTTAATAGGTGAACGTTGAAAAATAAATTATTGTTTACTATTATCGTAGAGAATAGCATACACGCTGCAGGTGAATATAATTTGAATTTTTCTCTTGTTTAACTCTAATTGAATCATACATTTTTAAGTTTAACAAATAGCTTTGTCAATGCAAGTGCATATTGAAGGCATGAACACATGAACTACACTAGAAGTATTTACCTAATTTTAACAAAAAAAGGATGATTCCGTTTTCGGTGTAAGATGAAGGTCGACGGCTTATAAAAACAATTATACCTAATGACTTTTCAAACTTACCCTGGAAATCCTAAATCTAAAAATTTGAATGGATTTTTAAGATTAATGGGAAATACGAAAGAGAATAATTACATTGAGAAGTAAATAAAATATAAATAGGATTACCCACTTGTGATTTTTTGTTAGTTTGACGGCTTTCTTTTGTTATTAATTTTTATTTGACTTATTCAACCATAATTATATGATACACCTTTGTTTATATATATATATATATATATATATATATATATATATATATATATATATATATATATATATATATATATACCGGGTGTAGAATTTTTTTCTGACCTATAGGAAATACAATGTTAAAATTTTAATTTCGCTTTTTACCTATTGATTTTAGAGTAAAAGTATAAATACAAAAGATGTTCAGAATAAAAAACTGCATCGAATAAGCTTAAATTTTTTATTCAAATCGATTTCTTTTACGAAATAAACATGAATAAAAAATTAACAATTTAGGCTAGTTTCAGACTGCCATGTAAAATTAAACAAAACAAAAATATTTATTCCGTCACTCTGACAGGTGACAGATTTGAAATTGTTGTTCGAATTGATTTATTGGACCATAAGAAGGATACACTAATCAAAAAAATAAATTAATAATTATTTTATTTTCCTTCTTTTCTTCCTAAGGTACATTTTATCGTAATTAATTGAAGTGTTTATTTTTTTTATCTGACTAATTCATTTTATTTTTCATGGCACTCTGTAAACAGCTCAAATATATCAAATTTAATTTACGTTTATCTTGTGACAGGAACGTTTGACATCAATAAATAAGGGCTCGTTGGATGCAGTTTTTTATTCTGAACATCTTTTGTATTTACAGTTTGACTCTAAAAACTTAGAGCAAAATTTAAATTTTAAAATTGTATTTATTATAGGTCAGAAAAAAATTCTACACCCGGTATATATATATATATATATATATATATATATATATATATATATATATATATATATATATATATATATATATATATATATATATATATATATATATGTATATATATTTTACATTTATCTTATTTTAATTTCTTTTTTGTTTATTCGACGTTCATAATTATGATATTTCTTTGCATAAGGTACTTTTTGTTTTTTACTTCTGACGACCATTTTTTGTAATATTAATTTTTTTATTTGATTATAAGATCTATAAAATTATTTCGTTATAATGTAATAAAATTAAATTATTCTTAAATATGTTTTATTATTAATTTACCTATTACTGTCTTTGTATTACAAAGTTTAGAAATACATTTATGTAAATATAAAAAACATCGTTTAATTATTTTATTAACGATAATTCTTAATGCATAATTTCATGATATATGTACTAATTTTATTTAAGTTACTTCGCTACAATATGTTTCATAAATAAATAGATATGAATTAATGAGTTCTAATTTTAATGCAAAATTCTGAAAATATAAGTGATTCAATAAGAAAGTATCTATCCGAGGTATCATCGAAAGTAGTGAATCCTAATTTACAAAATATTTCAAAATCTTAAGCCTCTGTTTACCGTTGCTAATGTTGTTTTTCCGAGAAAATTGGGAAAATAGCTATCTTTTGCTTTGTATCTTCTGCCTCTGTTTATGCAGACGTATTTCGAATTTTTCATAAATCGTCAGCACTGGAGTGGGGCTTCTGGGCATTATTTCTAAACATTACTGTACATGAACTTGGAAAATGTATATATTACAGAATGTATATTTGCTGATGATATAGCAATATTTGGTAGGACGCAAGCAGAGATGCAGGAGACCTTAGAAATATGGGATGAAGAGCGAACAAGAATTAAAATGAACATAAATGTTGGAAAAACTAAAACCATGCTATTAAGCAGTGAAAATAAAATACTAGACATTAAATTAAAAGGAGTAACACTGGAGCAGGTTTACATATTTAGGCAGTATTATTGAAGCCAAAGGTTTGAAAGTGAAATAAATCAAAGAGTTCAGACAGCAGCACTAAATAAAACAATTTGTAGCAATAAACACTTAGGAAATAATCATAAAATGTGCATCTATAAAACTATATACATACACATACTACTATACGGAAGCGAATCGTGGGTCACAACAAAGAGACAAAATGACAAAATACAAGCCATGGAAATGAAATATCTACGAAGAATCGAAGGAGTAACAATAATGGATAAAATAAGAAGCAGCGAAATCAGAAGAAGGTTACAAGTAAAGACAGCTTGCAGATTAATGGAAGAAAGGCAGCTTCAATGGTATGGACATATAATAAGAGCGCCAAGCAGCTGACCAATGAAAATAAAAAATAATGATAGGAAAAAGAAAAAGAGGTAGACCATTAAAAATCTGGGACGACAATATTACAGACATCCTAGAAAGAAAGGGAAAAAGTATAAGAGAAGCGAATCAATTAGCAAAAGACAGGAAGAAATGGAAGCAATTTATTGAAGACTAAACAAACTACCACGACACCCTGATGGATAACAGTGGTTTAATGAAATTATATATATATTTCACACGAGGACGTGTGATATGTCAGGTTGGCCGTGTCGGGGTTAGCAATCATGTTGATTGTAATAATAATTAATGATAGGAATGCAAGTGTGCTAATGAAGTTATGATCGTGTTTGTTTGTTCGATTACGTTATTATTATTAGTACACTTGGGCGAAGTCTGGGATTACGCTAAGTGTGGAACGAGCCGGAGATCGGCAGTCTTGAATATGCTCTGATGCGAGTAGCACGTGCCCAGGAATTGCCATCATTCCTTATCGTCATAGTTTATAGATCATGTTTAACTGGTTCATGACATGAGTGGTGAATGTGTGATTTATTTGGTGTTTAGATTAGTTAACTATTCCATTAATTGCGCTTTTAGTAGTATTGTTGTTCACGTAACTGACCATCTATGGTCCGCTCCGCTCATACTCCGACATACATATATATTTGCCTACAAATTTTACAAAGCTACATAAACATAGCACATTACATACAGTTGACAATTTATGCTATATATATATATATATATATATATATATATATATATATATATATATATATATATATCTCTCTATTCTATTAAATGAGCAAGGAATTGTATGTTTTTACGGTCATGCTATCTCGAAAACGGCTCTAACGATTTTCTCGAAAGTTGGTATATAAGAGGTTTTCAATCTCAGGAATCTAACGGAGTAACTCAAATTTTCCAGAAAACTCGTTTTCAGCGAGTTTTTCACTGTTCAAAAATACACTAGGTTACGCCTATACCACGTCTTCTCGAATATTTTACAGTATACACTTCTGAGCGTATCTAATTGCCGCGCTGTGACTCTACCTATGGCCATACCTATTAAATAATTTTTTTGATTCCAACATAAATTCTTACCTGATGTGAGGTGGTCAAAAACTCTACCTATGGCCATACCTGTTAAATTTTTGATTGCCACATAAATTCTAACCTGATGTGAGGTGGTCAAGAACGGTACCTGTGGCCACACCTATTAAATAAAATTTTAGATTTCCACAAATTCTTACCTGATGTGAGGTGGTCTAGAATGGTACCTATGGCCATACCTATTAAATAAAATTTTTGATTCCCATATAAATTCTTACCTGATGTGAGGTGGTCAAGAACGGTACCTGTGGCCACACCTATTAAATAAAATTTTAGATTTCCACAAATTCTTACCTCATGTGAGGTGGTCTAGAATGGTACCTATGGCCATACCTATTAAATAAAATTTTTGATTCCCATATAAATTCTTACCTGATGTGAGGTGGTCAAGAATGGTAACTATGGCCATACCTATTAAATACAATTTTTGATTCCCATATAAATTCTTACCTGATGTGAGGTGGTCAAGAATGGTACCTATGGCTATACCTTTTAAATAAAATTTTTGATTCCCACATAAATTTTTACCTGATGTGAGGTAGTCAAGAATGGTACCTATGGCCATACCTGTTAAATAAAATTTTTTGATTCCCACATAAATTCTTACCTGATGTCAGGTGGTCAAGAATGGTTCCTATGGCTATACCTAATGCAGAATAATACCGTACTAGATGTTTACCAAGATGAAGATTTTTTCCTTGAAAATTTGGAAGCCTTTACATTGAAAAATCTTCAAATTAGCTTTTAATACTTAAAATCATTTACTTCTGTTTCTTATGTTCTACTGCTGGTTTTTCAAAATTTTTATTACCTAATCATTTGTTATTTTAAAATTTATTATTTTGTATAATTTATTAAATAATATTTATTGTGTTAAAATTGTTTTAATTTTATTTCAACTAAGTAACCATTCCATTATCCTTTTAAACAGGTAGTCAATTGAACAAAAAAAAATTCACAAAAAGAGTTTGGCTAATGAGACAAGATCGTAGATCGGCATCCCGATATTATATATATATATATATATATATATATATATATATATATATATATATATATATATATATATATATATTTTTTTTTTTTAAGGTAATCGTGACTGCAATTAATTAAAGAAGCAACAGTAGTGGGTGTCAATTCAAAATGTTCAAAATGATGTGGGTGGTTAAAGTTGCTTTTTGGCGGTTTTAATTTCAAAATTTTATTCTAAACAGTTTCTGCAACTTCGTTTTCTTTTTTGTCTATAAATCAAGAATAAGTGTTTTTCTTGTTAAAGCGCGGCAATAACTGGTAGCCATTACTTGACAACAATGTTTCAGTGATCAAACATCTAACCACGCTGTTACTGTTCGACCATTTTTGTGTCAAAATACCTCGAAATGATTCTGTTTGATCTAAACTATTATAAAATATTGCTTTATTTTTCACATTATTGTGTATTTTAAAAACGTTGACGACAATTTGTCCTAATCATAAGATGCTAGTCTTAAACTAACCTCAACACTATGTAAGTCTGATGTTACACTATAAATTGTGTAAAATTTGTATTATAATATCAATATTGTTACAGTGTCCTGATGAAGATTTAAAATAAAATCGAAAGCTTGACAAATTTTAAAGAGTCTACTTTAATTTTTTTTAAAACATTTATTTCGACTTATTAAGTTATGTCAGAAGTTTTTATTAAAACAGAAATTAATTCAATTACAAGTGGTTGTTTACTATACGATTGCTTGTCTCTGACTGACTGTGAACTACATTACAACTAACATAAAAGAATATGATACAAGTTATTAGATAAGATACAAAAGGTTTAGGGTTCGGGCTACGTCAGCATAATATATGGGAACGCTGTCCATAACTCCTCCCTCTTTAAAATCGGCCTCCATCGGGAAGCTTCAGCGTCGATATAGGGGATGAAGTTCTCGGTTGAAGTTCGATGTCTTCTTTTGGACTGGAAGTCTGATATTTGGTTTTCTGCCATCTTTTCTTCAGGTAGATTGAAGAGATTACGGTGATACTGGCGATGATTGCGACGTAAAGTGCCCATACTAGATAGTCTGTGGCCTTGACGTCATCTTGATTGGTTATGTCGTTGGCGTAGGTGTTGTCGAATTTATTTATTGGTTTGAGCTGATCAATGTTATTTAATTCGATTGACATTTTTGGTATTTGTGTTTTATATGTTCACTGTACTTAAGTGAGATACACACGTATTTTATTGTGCTCTTATCTTTTTTGATCAAATGTTGTGCTAATTTTAGAATAATTTGTTCGTTCTTATATCGTTCGATGTGAATTTTTTCCGCTTTTTTAATTTTTGTTAAGTTAAGTGAATAAATCATAGTGCTCCAGTATTTTTACAATAATTCGTTCATCTTCAGTTAAGTCTCAACATTAGTTTATTAAACAAATTTGTGCGTGTTCGCTTATAATAAGTAGCATCAACTCAGCTTGAATCATAGTTCTACCATTTCAACTAATTCAGTGATGTCAAGCCAGTGTCACATCTGTTCTGATAAATTTGATTCCTCGTCAGCTGTGAAATGTTCTGGTTGCTCTCAATTGTTTCACGGAGAATGTTATTTAATGTCGCAATCCGATACCCGAACATTGCGCGCAAAAAAGAACCTTAAGTGGTTCTGTAATGCCTGCGTGTCGTCTTCTGATACAAAGTCCCAGGATCTCAATGAACTGAAACAACTTATTTTAAATCTAAATTCTGAGATTAAGGATTTAAAAACTCAGGTGACCGCACTTAAATCAACTAAATTTCAAGAATCCGAACAATTTGAAAATATAATCGAGGAAATATATGACCGCAATTCTCGCAGATCAAACGTTATTTTCTTCAATGTACCAGAAAATACTTCGCCTGACGCCAAATTTAGAGCTGATTCTGACACATCTATAATCAAGAATATCATCTCCACGATCACCTCAAATTCGGTACCAATTAATAATTTAAATCTATTTCGCTTGGGTAGATCTAGCACGACTCCGAATCCCCGCCCTATAAAAGTAATCCTCAAATCATCGTCGGATGCTTTAAATATTTTAAAAAATAAGTTGAAATTAATTAATACTCATAATTACAAGGACATCAAAGTTTCCAGCGACAAGACTCGTAAACAAAGGGCCTATCTTACTGAATTAAGCGAGGAACTGGAAAGACGTACCAATAACGGCGAAGATAATATCACTATCAAATATGTTAATAATGTGCCACGTATTGTGCCAAAAAACTAAATTCTAATCCATCACATTTGACTGTCACCATGTATTACCAAAATGTGCGCGGTCTGAACACAAAGCTGTCGGAACTTTATCTAAATGTGTTAACCACTAATTACGACGTCCTTGTGTTAACTGAGACATGGCTCTCTGACAACGTTGTAAACAGTGAACTGTTCGACTCGCGCTACAGTGTCTTCCGCAGTGACAGAAACCGTGTTAAAACTGGCAAAAGTCGAGGTGGCGGAGTTCTCATCGCAGTCAAGGACACTTTAAATCCACAACAGCAATCCATCAGCTGCGATTTAATTAACATTGATTTTATATGTGTTAAAATTTGCTCAAATAATTGTCACAATTACATATATATAATTGCTGTCTACATTCCACCTGATACCCACTCGTCGGTCTACCTTGAATTTTATGACTTTATTAGTACTATACCTTTTGTATTGAATTCAAATGTCTTATTTGTTGGCGATTTAAACCTTACGCATCTAAATCATTATTATTTAGGCCATCCAGCAAATAATCATGTTACTAATTTTCTAAACTTGTTGAACATGTTGCAAGTAAATAATGTACCAAATGCCAATAATAATATTCTCGATGTTGTTGTTACAAATGTTAACTGTACTGTACTAAAAAGCACGTTCAGCATTATTCCTGAAGACAAACACCATCTAGCGCTTGATATTGATTGTACTATAACTACCATTGGTCAATCTAAGCTCAAATCCAATCCTCAACCTATGTATAATTTTAGAAAGGGCAATTATGCTCTCTTATACAAACTCCTTATAGAAACAGATTGGCAATTCTTAGAGACCTGTGCAGATGTAAATGATGCAGTCCACCAATTTTATTCCGTACTATACAGGATATTTGATATTTGCATCCCCAAGTCTATCTCACGCAGTAGTAAATACCCGGTATGGTTCACTCGTGAAATCATTTCAACAATAAAGCAGAAAGAACACCACCGGAAACTCTACAAAAGATTTGAGTCTGTCACGCACCTAAATAAATTTATACTTTTACGGAGTAATGTTAAACTGTTAATTAGGGATGCTTATAATTCCTATATTAGTTCTGTCGAAGCCAACATTGTAAATGATCCAAATAGTTTCTGGGAGTTCATTAATAAAAAGAAAGGAACTGGTAAAATTCCTTCAACATTACATCACAACAATGAATCGTTTGAAACTGGTCCAGAAATTGCTCAAGCTTTCGCTAATTTTTTCGAAAGTGCTTATAACCTCCCTGTAGATAATATTGATTTTTCTAATATTTTTATTGACTCTGGCATGGTGAATTCAGTTTCTGTCACCAACATCTCTTTAGCTGAAGTTTCTAATGCAATTAAATGTCAGAAAAATTCTAAATCTGTAGGTCCGGATGGAATTCCTGTGTATATTTTCAAAGGCTGTAGCGATATTTTAAATTATCCTTTGTATTTACTTTTTAATTTAAGTATAAAAACTAAAACATTCCCAACTAAATGGAAAGATTCTAAAATAATACCCTTATTGAAATCTGGTAATAAATCACAAATTAATAATTATAGGCCAATCTCTTGTTTAAACACAGTCGCTAAAATATATGAATTTATTTTGTTTACACAGATTCAATCTCAAACTAGCTCTTATAATAGTACTTTTCAACATGGTTTCGTTCGTCGTCGCTCTACTGTCACAAATTTAACTAACTTTATTCAATTCATTTTTGACGCTTTTGAAGCAAAGAAACAGGTTGATGTCATCTACACGGACTTTTCAAAAGCTTTCGATTCAGTTACTCATTCAATATTACTATATAAATTAAGCTCAATTGGTTTTACGAATAACTTGCTAAATTTATTTGAGTCTTACCTTCATAATCGAGTGCAGTACGTTTTCTGTAACGGTTTTAAATCTGCACTATTTACTGCGTACTCTGGAGTCCCTCAAGGTTCTGTATTAGGCCCTTTATTGTTTCTTTTGTTTGTAAACGACTTGACTAATGTAGTGCAACACTCAAAATATATCATGTATGCAGATGACTTCAAAATTTATCAAACTATATCAGATATCAACGATTGCCTCACTTTGCAACATGATTTAAATTTAATTTTCAACTGGTCTGTAGTAAATAATCTAAAATTCAATCTAGGTAAATGTCAAATTATAAGCTACAGCAGGCGAAACAGCACCATAAATTTTCAATATAAAATGAATGGGGTACCTCTGAACCGTGTCATTATTGTAAAAGATTTAGGGTTACTTCTCGATTCAAGGCTTACTTTTATTTTTTATATTGAATCTTTAATTACGTCTTGTTATAGAACTGTTGGTTTCATATTGCGATCAACTCAGAATTTTAATAATGTACAGTCCTATATATCTTTGTTCAAAGCTTTAGTTTTAAGCAAACATGATTATGCTTCGGTTATTTGGAACCCAGCACAAAAATATTTGATAATTGCTTTTGAAAACATTCAAAAGAAATTCTGCAAGTCGGTATTCTACAGACTACATCATTTTTGGCCTCAATTTGACAACTCTGTACTGCTCACTACATTTAACCTAGAACCCTTGGAATTTAGACGCATGAAATTCATGATCTTATTTCTGTACAAAATTGTTAATAATATTGTAGATGATATTTATTTGAATACTCTTGAATACATAATGTACATTATTCTGTAATTGGGACTTAGTCCTGTTGGATAACAAAGAATATTATATTTATTGAACACAAGTGTAAAGTTTTCAATTATAATTGGTTTGCCAAATGTTCCATGTTTAAATGTTAAAATTTTATTTCTAAATTTCAGTTGGCATTGATCTTCTTTGACGAGAAATATTCCTTGCAGGGTTTTTATTATGTCACCTTGTTTACATTTTGTTTCAATTTTTTCCAGGTTTGGAAATATTATTAAATATTGCTTGCTATAATTTCGATGTGGTTGTTTTTGATGTTTAATTTGGTGAAATGGCAATTTTCGATTTTGTTGTGCAATATAAAATTCTTCTCGCAGGAATTTTCGTTTATTTCATTGATTTTATTGGGACACTGATGCATTCTGTCCTTGTTGTAGACACATATGTCATGAAGGGATTTAATTTGTCCGTCATTCGATTTAAGAAAGTATTCATAGCTTGGAATTACAGTTACAAATTCAGTATTGTATTTAGTAGGAATTGAGATTAACTGGAATAGTTCAAAATCTGTTTCATAGTTTATAGGGATTTCTATAAAGTATGTGATTTTATTTGGTGATAGTTCACTGAGAAAAATACATTTGAAATAATATCTAATCATAAATAGAAGACTTAATTTTTCTATGAATTTCCTAAATATTTAGTCATTTTATAAAAAGAATTAGATACTCTGCGTTTTGTCATTTGACAATGTAGCTATTTTCAATTAGATATAATATTATTAGTTATGTTAACGAAATATTTTATTAAATTAACTACAAGTTTAGATACTATAAATAATATATAATTATAATAGATCATTTTGAGAAACTATTATATACTTTTCCTATGAAAACATTAGTTGATTTGTCAATTTAATGGTGGTTTCATCTATTTTCCTATATGTTTTATAGATCTAATGTAGAGTAGACGAATCAACAACGCATTTAGCTGAATTAAATACTATATTTAATGAGATAGTTAAACTTGCTATAATATTTAGACATTTTATCTAAAGAAACATTAGTTGATTTGTCTATTTAGTAGTTATTTTATATAGTTTTCCGTGTGATTATAAATTCTAATGTGAATTATATGAATCAACTATGCATTTTGAAGTATCAAACAATTACATTTGATAATTCAGCTAAATATTTAGATGTTCGGCCTAACACTTCATTTTCATTGCATCTGTGTAGCGTGTAGTGTGTAGCAGTAGCAGAGCAGAACGGTGGCTTTTACATTGGATTTTTGTTTTACTAAGGTGCGTGAATATAAATAAAAATGAATTATTTTAATTTGGATGATTTACCCATACTCGATAGTTCAGAAGTAGTATCCACTTTATTAAGAGAATGGAGTTTAGAAGAACTGATTCCTGAATTTCAACGTAAGTATCTACCTACATATTCTGTTATTATGGAAGTAGCTTAGTTATTTATGGTTATTTATTATTTTTAGAAAAAGGTATTGATATTGAAGTTCTTAAAGAACTAACTGCGTCGGATATCGACAAGTTAATACCAATAGAGAGATTTGGCATAAGAATCAAATTTCGTAAAAGACTATTTTCGTGGAAAGAATTAAATGTAATTATAAATATGGTACAATGTATTTCGAAATGACTACCAATAATTATGTGTTTAAATTTTAGGGATATTACACTCCACAGCCTTCAACAAACACACCAAATTCATTGGATAGTTGGCTCAATGGATTGCCTGCAACTGCTACAGCCCCTGTCTCAACTCCAATTAGTACGGCCGAAGTAGAAAACAATAATGATACTAATTTAAAATTGGTAATTTTTTAAATAATATGTCAGTTTCATCGTATTATATTATGTTTTGAATTTATTTCATATTCTAGGATTTGTTAACTCTGCTAAAAAAAATGTCATAGGGAAATCCATACTCTTGATAAATACAAGATAAGCAAATCACTGTCTAACAGTGATAGAAATTTTATTACAACCATTATTGCAGATTTTTGGATTGACAAAAATATCAAAGTAAATAAAAAACAATATAATCAAGCAGTTGAACAAATAAAAAAATATTTCTTCAATGAAAGCGAGGTATATTGATATTATAAAATTATTATATTATAATTATTATTGACTCTGTTTTGTTCTAGAACACATACCTGAGTGGGCTAAATCATCGAGGAAAAATAGCTGAAAAGTATTATAGCCAGTGTAAAAAGTATAGGAACGCAGGTCTAATAAAAAGCAAATATAATTTGAAAAGAACTAAAATAAGTGACTCTAGTGCTTCATTGAACTCAAGCACGGATGGCGAAACTACAGAAATTCATACAAATCAAGATTATGAGTAACCTTCTTATAATATTGTTTTATTTTATTATTTTTGACATTAAAATATTATTTGAAATCTTCCTGTTTTATTTATATAATCATCTAAATCAAATTCCATACTACGTAGATAATTCAACTAATCCTTTTGTTTAATATTATCTAAATTTATTAAATAAATCAGCTATTATTATTTAGAATATTTTGCTAAATATAAATAGAAAAATTATCTAATAAAATTTGAATATAAATCTACAGGTAATAGACAAATGATCAAATTTAATTTGTAATATTTTCTATAATCTTTAGTTAAATTGACTATTAAAATAGCAACCAAATATAATCGCAATAGATGATTTATCTACTTATATGAAGTTAAAACATCTAATACATTTAGTGGTGATATCTATAGCATTCTATAATTTAACTATTATTAAAAGTAGTAAAATTAACAAATTTAAAATATCTGCATTTGCTATTTAATTAGGTAGCTAATTTTTAATGAATTATATTCGATATTTTGTCTAAATTTTAAATAATTTTTCTACTTTTTTCTTTACAATTTACAGAAATTAATTTTTCGATTTCTAGCATGTTTTCATTATCTAGATTAAATGGTAATTCGTTATTATAAAATTTTGAAATTTTATTTAATTCAGTATATAAGTCGTGTGATTTGATAATGCTTGGATACATGGTATGCAATTTACAAAAGGTAAACGAATTTTCTATGTCTTGAAGAGAATTTAAAATTAAGGTAAATAGGGTATTAAATTGATGATAATCATCTTTTATCATAAATCTGTCATGATCTCCGGTTCTGCCGATAACGATATGAATAAGTTGCTCAATTTTTGACTTAAGTATTTTTTCGTTCTCTTTAATTGTATCAACAGTTTTATTGAAATACTCTATCATTTGTTGAGTAACAGAATACTGATGCTTTATTTGATTATTTAATTTGAATTGATTTTCTTGCAAATGATTCATAATTTTTGAGTACCGTTTTTCATCTTCTGCATCCAAATTTCCAGTTATACTTTTTATTATGGAGCCTAATGCATTAATTAGTCCACGTTTAGATCTATTACTTTTTGAGTGGGTTGAAAAGTGACTAATTTTCTCGTTAATTGAGTCTTGAATATATTTGATAATTTTATTATCGTTTACAAATTCTGAGGCAAACGTACGGTCAATAACAAGTGTTTGTGAGAGGTTAACATATTGTTTGTTTAAATTATCGTATTGAGTCCATAGTGATTGTAAGTCATAGTAGTGTACAAATGTGTGTTTTGTTTTTTGAAGTTTTGCAGGTCCGAGATTTATAGTCATAAGTCCTGGATTATGTGTAATATCCTTGAAGTCTAGTCCGTGGGAATATGACAGGTAGAGGAACCTGGAATTGCCGGATCTTTATTAGTAACTTTTCGTGGTCTTTTAATGTTAGATAAGTGTATTTTGGATTGTTTTTTTGTCGTTTGGTTGAGTTTCGATTAGACCTGTTTTTAAATTCGTATTTACTTTCTTAAGTTTTTCTCTTTTAAATTTTGGTTGTCGTGTTTTGTTAACTTTTTGTTTGTTTTGGACAAAAATCGTTTTTGGGATGTTAGGGAGTTCTTCTCGATTTTCATTTATTTTAGTGATTAATTTCGTTTTATCGTTTTGCAATTTTTGATTAATATTTTGGTACATTAATTTAGTTTTTTCTTTGTGGTTTTGAATATATTCTTGAGTAATTTGTTTTTCGAGTTCTATATCGAGTGGAGAATTTGTTTCAAGATGTCCATTGATAATTTCGGTTGGTTTTAGATTAGTAGTACTATGATTAGTGTTGTTATAAGCTAAGACTCCGTAGTGAACTTTATCTTCAATAATTTCATTTTTGAATTGCTCTTGCATGTTAAATAAACGAATGTGTTCTATTAAAGTTGAGTGAAAACGTTCAACTAAACCATTCGAGTTTGGGTTTTGTGATCTTGTAAAGTGTACGTCAATTTTATGAAGGGAAAGTAATTCTTTAACCAGGTTATTTTTAAATTCTAGCCCATTGTCTGATATTATTAATTTGGGTATACCGTGATGAGAGAAATATTTTGTTAGTTTGTTCGCAATTTCGATTGCATTTGTCGAAGTTACTTTATATGCTTGTCCGTATTTGGAAAAAGCGTCAATTATCGTTAAGAATTTTGAATTTTCAAGGCTGAGTGTGTCAACATGAACAATATCAAAAGGTTTATTTGGTGTTGGGGTTATGTTTAATTTAGGTTTTATAGGATTTCGTTCGTACTTAGCTGTTAAACATATTTCGCACTGATTAATGAAATCGGTAATGCTTTTTAGCTGATTTGGCCAATAATATTTCTTTTTTAATTGATTATGGACTTCATTGATGCCTCGATGGTTTGTTTTGCCTTCGTGATAATTTGTTATAGTTTGCAAAATTTCTTCTTGATCTTCTACATCAATTAGTTTGATATTACTTTTAATAAATATTATTTCAGAATTTTTAAAATGTTTTTGAAGTGCGTTACTAAATCGGTCGTATATGGGTTGTTCAAAATATAAGTAATATTTTACTTTAGGTACAATAAATTCTTTAATGAAATTTATGACATCATTTTCGAAATCGGTTTCAGATAATTGTACAAGAATTCTCATTTTATCAGAGTGAATTTTCCTTATTTTTGGTTCGGCTGGGGAATGTTGTACTACAGATAAAAAAATTTGATTCTTTCCGAAATTTACAAGTGTTTCGGTAATTGTAATGCCTATGATTGGATTCTCTGCGTTTAAATGTACGGTTTCTAAGTCTTAACTTGAGTTTGCGATAATATTATCGGGTTCTGTGATAAGCGTTTCGTCTGACATAAGCGAATAAATTGTGATTTCGATGTTTGTGTTTGTAAAGATTCTTTTAATTAAAGATTCAATTTCGTTAAAATTTTTTCTATCTAGGCCAGAACAAATTTTGGGAATGTCTAATTTAGTAATGTCATTAAGTTCGCAAAATTCTTTTTAATTAGTTAGACAAGTTTCGATATCTTTCATTTTAGGTTCTGACTTGTAATTTTGTTTAGTGATTAAATGAAATAATATTCTATTATTTCCTATATGTTGGGCTTTTATTGCACCGACTTTGTTTTTTGATTTGAATAGAAGGCTTTACATTTAAATTTAGCTTCTAACTGTTCTGCTATCCTGCTGATAACTTGTTATCAGCTGAGATACAGTGTGCAATGTTGTTTTTGCTATTGAGCAGGTCATCAAAAATGTGTTTAATTTTTAATTTTGGTTCTATACTTAAATGAACGTTTTGGTCTGTTTCAATATCGAGGTAATTGTCATCATCGGGTTCAACTATCATAGATTGTGTTTCGTTATTGGGAACATACGTTTCATTAAATTCTTCAATTAAATCAAATAAACTTGGTGATTCTTGTTCTAACGTGTTTATATTTAATTCTATGCGAGACAGCGTCTGCATTTTTATTTAATGTTCCTTTCTTGTGAATAACGTAATAGTCGTATTCTTCTAGCTT
Organism: Agonum fuliginosum; assembly: GCA_947534325.1. NCBI lineage: Eukaryota > Metazoa > Arthropoda > Insecta > Coleoptera > Carabidae > Agonum > Agonum fuliginosum. The sequence continues at coordinate 44,635,542 of OX384030.1, read as the reverse complement.
AAGTCTCCAACGGATTAATTTTGAATTTGGTTCTTTAAGGCTGTGTAAATATTGTAAAGGTTTGTGATCTGTAACTATTGTGAATTTTCTTTCGTATAAATATGGTCTGAAGTATTTTGTAGCCCATATGATAGCTAATAACTCTTTTTCGGTGGTATTAAGATTTAATTCTGTATCATTTAATGTACGACTAGCGTAAGCAACGGGAAGATCGGCACCGATAGGGCCTTGTGATAAAATAGCGCCGAGAGCATAGTTGCTGGCGTCTGTGGTTAAATTAAAGGGTTTACTGAAATCAGGATATTGGAGTATTGGATCATTAATTAGCAGATTTTTACAAGTGTTAAAACATTTTATATACTCTGGATTATTATAATTTATTTTTTCATTTTTCTTCAAACATTTAGTTAAAGGTTTGGTTATATGAGATAAATTTTTGATGAATTTCCGATAATAACTCAATAATCCTAAAAATGCTTTAATTTGTCTTTCATTTTTTGGAAGAGGATAGTTTTTGATAGCACGGATCTTATCTGGATTAGGTTTTACGCCGTCAGGGGTTACAACATGTCCGAGATATGCTACTTCTTTACGTAAAAATTCCGATTTATCGAGTTGAATTTTTAAATTAGCCTTTTTTAGTCGATCGAAAACTGTTTTTATACTTTCAATGTGTTCTTGGAGACTTGTACTAAATATTATCACATCGTCTAGGTAGACAAGACAAATATTATTGATTAAATCTTTAAGAACGTTATCCATAACTCTTTGGAAACTGGAGGGTGCGTTTTTTAAGCCAAAAGGCATCCTAAGGAACTCATAGTGACCATTTTCTGTGTTAAATGCCGTTTTTTGAATATCCGCTTCATTCATTTCAATTTGGTGAAATCCGGACGCGAGATCTAATGTTGAAAAGTATTGGCATCTGCCTAATTTGTCTAAAAGGGTAGTAATATTTGGTAAATGATATTTGTCATCGACTGTTTTCGCGTTCAATTTTCTATAGTCTATTACCATTCTCCACTTTCTTTCACCGGATGCGTCGAGCTTTTTAGGCACGATCCAAATTGGAGATGACCATGGTGAGAACGATGGGTGAATTATATTTTGTTCTAATAATTTTGTTATTTGCTTTTCAACTTCTTTTCTATGTATCTCAGGGTATCTATAAGTTTTTGAATATACCGGGATTTCATCTTTAGTTCGTATGAAATGTTTTATCTCGTTAGTAAAGGTTAATGGCTTATTATCTGCCTGAAATATTTCAGAATATGAAGCAAGTAATTTTGTTATTTCTCTTTTTTCTTCGGAATTCATGTGTTCGATTCTAATTTTGTTCATATCTAATTGTTCTTTTGGTAAGTTTTCAGTTAAATTAATATTGTTTATTTCGAATTCTTCTAATAGTTTAAATTTTACACAATTTGCTGAATCAATGATTTGTTCTTCATTACTTAAATTTATTATTTGATAAATAAATTGGTGATTTTGCATATTTGCTACGCCTTCGGGAATAATTATTATGTTATTTAAATTTGTTTCTGATAATACTACTTCGCCATTTTCTATGTTATTAACAAAAAATTTAGAGAATTTTTCAGATTTCGGTGGAATTGTAACATAATGAGATTTAGGAAGTATTTTATGATAATGAATTTTGATGTTTTGAGTTGGAGTAATAATTTTGTCGTTAATTAGGTCAATAGTTGCTTCTAATAGTTTCAAGTTATCTAGACCAAGTAGGATATCAAATTTCGCATGAAAATTGAATAAATGATATTTTAGTAATATAGGTAGTTGGTTTATTAAATATTTTAGAAGATGGTAATATGACACTATAATTTTCAGTTGAAGTACCGTGTGCAGTAGTAACTTTAAATGGGTCTTGTTTAATTTTATTTCCGAAATATTGGTTCGCAATATCAGGATTTATAAAAGAACGTGTGCTACCGGTGTCAATAAGTACTTTTAAGTTGTTTTCGGAAAATATGATGAACGGTAGTTCACTATGATTGTGAATAACATTCATTAATTCGAAGTTTGTTCCGAGGCTGTTATTTAAAAAAAATCATTTTGATCGTTGTATTCGTCATCAATGTCGTTAGATTCGGTAACATAATACTCTACATTATTGTCGTCGATATTTTGATCAAAGTCAGCGTTAGTTATTTCGCTGATTTCGGTATTGAATAATTCTTCTGATATAAAGTAAGGTTTGCGTTGTTGATAAGATTGATATTGTTGAAATTGAGGTTGCGGCTGAGGTTGAGGTTGGGGGCGGTAATTGCTGGTACCTTGTCTTGGAGTAAAAGTCTGTCGGGTACTTACACTCATAGGTGTAGGTGCTGGTAATTTTTTATTTTGGTCTGGTTTAAAATTATTTTGTACAGCGTTTGGTTTTGTTACCGCACGTTGAAACGTGTTGTTTGCATTAAATTGTGGATTCGCACGATACATAAGTTGTGGAATGTTTCTGGGTTGCGTTTGGGTCTGGAATTGTTTTACTTGGGTTGTGAATTGTCTTGGTTTGGTATTAGTATTTTGTTTTTGATATACTTTAGTCATTGAATCAATTTGGAAATCATTCGTTAGCATATTGAGTGCTGCACTCATGTCTTCTGGGTTTTAATTCGCATGAGTGTGCCTAGTGGTTCTTTGAGTCCTCTTAATAAAATGCGCAATGCATATTTTCTAAAGTATTTACCTAAGATGTCGGATTCATTTGGGTTAGAGTGAGTTCTCAAGTATGAAATTTGTAAATTTAAAATTTCTAGTACTCTGTTATAGAATTCAAACGGTGTCTCATTTTGATTTTGTTTTAATTCTGTAATTTCTATGTTAAGAGTATAACAATCACGTTTATCAGAGTAAGTGTTCAATAACGCTGTTTTTAAATCTTCGAATGAATTGATTTGGCAACTTGCTATATTAATAGCGGCTTCACCTTTGATCTTCGATAGAATACTCGACATTAGATAATCATTTTAAAAATCTTGTTCATCATCTTTGTTATAAAATTTTGTAACTAGGCTTCTCTTGTTATCGCGATATTCGTTCGTGATGACTTGAGACACGACTGAGTCTTTACACACCGGTCACTTTTGTAGGTTTCTTAATTTGCAATAAATCGTTGAACCGAAATAATAATTATTTCGTTAGCAAATCCGCTGCGACTGCGCCAGTTATATTTAATTATTCGTTAGTTATGTTTTTAAAAAACATTTATTTCGACTTATTAAGTTATGTCAGAACTTTTTATTAAAACAGAAATTAATTCAATTACAAGTGGTTGTTTACAATACGATTGCTCGTCTCTGACTGACTGTGAACTACATTACAACTAACATAAAAGAATATGATACAAGTTATTAGATAAGATACAAAAGGTTTAGGGTTCGGGCTACGTCAGCATAATATATGGGAACGCTGTCCATAACTTATATATATATATATATATATATATATATATATATATATATATATATATATATATATATATATATATATATATATATATATATATATATATATATATATATATATATATATATATATATATACATACAATAAAAATGTTTTTTTTATTTTTTAAGTTGGAACCCTGATATCAAATGCATTGCGAGCATAGGAGATTCCCCTAACCCCTCACCACCCGAGTGTACCTCCTTAATTGCAATTTTCTGAATATTTGTTACTGCAGCAGCAGCTATTGCAAGTAATAAACGCCTTCTTCTATCACTATTCATTTTTACATCTACAAAAATACTTAACCATGCTCAGCTCATAGAATAATTATTTTCTCTGTTTCGGAACTAGAATGAGTTCATACCAGTTCTAATTTTGATGCTGGTATGAGCTTCATTACCTACGATTTTTGGTGAAATTTTGTTATCAGCGACTGGTAGCACTGCATTAAATAAACAAAATATCTAGGCAACGGGCAACGAACAATTTTGACAAAACAGGATTCACTTTTGACGTTAATTTTATTAATTTGAATCAAATGAAACATACAAACTGAATTAATATTTATATTTCATACAAAGATAAACTAAATAATATAAATATAATATTAATCTTGTTTTGTACTACAGCCGGTCTTAAAATTAATATAATTTTTGATCAAATTAATCCATACTTCATTCGTTTGCAAATCATCTTGGACCATTCGTTTGAGTTTTTGATATTGTTACAAAAATTGAATTAATTTTGTACTCAATTTCATCTATTAATATTATATTAGTGAATTCATCCCTTCTGCACACGCCGGAATAACCCATTATTGGCAGAACCTAAAAATATTGTTCTAAAATTATAATTTAAATATAATTACTAATATACTTAGCTTACTTTTATTGAAAAATAGTCTCTGTCGGGTGCTTCATTCATAAATTTTTCTATCTGACATTTTAATTTATTTGATTAATATAAAACAAATTTAAATAATATACAAAGCACCTAGGCAACAAACAAAACTCATCAATTGTCGAGCACAAATTACTGTCACCAACATAATTATTCTTCCAAAAAATTTCCCTAATGCAAACTGTCAAATAAATAAATAATTTAAATTGAATCAAAAACTGCCTCAACAGAGAAAATAGTATAAAACATTCGTTACGGAAGGCTTCTCTAGCACTCGTTCGTTCGGTCACTCGCGCCTACGCGCTCGTGTCCGAATTTAGAACTCTTGCTAGAAAAAGTCGCCTTCCCTAACTTATGTTTTAATATACTATTCAGGTTCTAATACTGTCATAGTGTCATTTTTACGAAATTGTTTTGTATACGCATGCTTATGAATTAAAATTCTGTACAAAAATTTAATACCGTGTCAGATAGAAATTTAAATTTTCGTAACAAATTTTATTATAATATTTCGTATCAAAATTTAATATTAAATTTTGTACAAAACTTTGTATCGTGTCAGACAGGCTTAGTGTAAATGTGTTATTGATAAACTAAATATAAATCCTATTAAATCTTCTGGTAAAGTTAAAAATGTGAAGTCCTTGCTGTCAATGGAAGGCATTTGGATCCCTGGATCAGGCCTTGTTCAAAACCATTGTAGATTGCAAGCTATTCGCGAGATTATATGCTGACTTATAAGTCCATGACCATGAAGGGCATGTGTTCATTCCCGACAACTAAATACAATTTATTAATAACATATTTCAAGAGATAAACGAACGAATAGATTCTAAATTACTTACAGTTGATTTAAGTTTATCTCAGAGTTCAAATAGTCTTTCCTATTTCATGTGCTTTCATATAATTTCATTTCACTCTATTAACTTAAATGTTTTGACGTTTAACGCCGTGTGGACACTTATTAACCTAAATATTTGACACAAGTTTGTCATTTATGTCCGATTCTCTCTCTCTGTCTTTTATGCGGAACAGAGAGAGAGTTCCGAAATTTTCCTTTTCCCCAAGCGTCCGCCAAGGGAAAGCGGCGCTGGGGTAGGTACGGTCCGGCGATCATGAAACTCAAGTCTGTCTCTCCCTTCTTACGGGCGACCCAGTAGTAAGAGAGAGAAGAAACTAGTCGCAGAGCAGAATTCCGGTATATAGTCCCGCGCAACGCGAACCGACGGCAACGTGATTTTGGTACTAAACTAACTTTTTACCTTGCCTCGTCGGTTCGCTGGCGCGAACCTTGATAATATATATATATATATATATATATATATATATATATATATATATATATATATATATATATTATCAAGGTTCGCGCCAGCGAACCGACGAGGCAAGGTAAAAAGTTAGTTTAGTACCAAAATCACGTTGCCGTCGGTTCGCGTTGCGCGGGACTATATACCGGAATTCTGCTATTCGCATTTTTATCTAATAAAATGAGATTTAAATCAATTAATTAAGAATATTATTAATTTTTATTATGTAAAACTTGTTTACTTTATAAGATATCATTCGGTCAAATACCAGTGGTAAACTACGGCAACGCTGTGCTGTTCTTATGTCAATCTGACAGATACTAAACATGAAGGTGAAGAGAATTCTGCACTTGAAATTTCATACAAATCGTTAGGTATAAATTATTTATCATTTGTACACAATATACCTTTCATTCTTGCGAAAAACTTGTGATTATAGATAAATAAGATTTTTTTCAGGTTAAAATTCAAATTTCGCGCTTTTCAACGTTGCCGTGTCTATATTATGTTTTCGCCTATATTCTCCAGTAGGCATAAACGTCGGTCTTTCGATTAAGAATTCTTGTTAATTACGTGGTAAGTGATGCTTGTATTACTTTTATCCGGTCTTTGAGATAGTAATGCACGTTTTAAAGAAGCAATTGGAGTTTTCTTTCATTTCGTTAAATGCTTTTTACGTTGATTTAAAAGTAGTCCCATAAGAGGCCATGTAAAATGTAGTTTTTGAACATTTATTTTGGATAATCTACATGGTGAAAAATTCTGAAAAAATTCAGGTAACATTTTTACAATGTTTTGATTAATTTTGCAAAGTTTCATTAAACTCTCTTATTATTTCAAATATATACCTCCTTAAAAAGAAAAATTCAAAAAAGAGTAAAAAAATATTCTCACGAAAATGGTTGCTTAGAAGAACTGAAGGACGGGGAATACTAAATATGTTGAACGAAGAACTAATAGACCTATTCTGTAACTTGCAGTTATCTTTGAACGACATGTTACGATTGAAAATATCGTTATTATAACTACTTTTTACCTCTCGCCACTCATATCTGTAAGAGAGGTATTGTAATCATGCTAAAATTTCGATAGTGAGTTTTCAATGGATAAGCACGTTTTGAGGTCCCTAGAACACGATTTTGATAATTTCGCGATGATGTCTGTGTGTCTGTGTCTGTGGCTGTGTGTGTGTGTGTGTGTGTGTGTGTGTGTGTGTGTGTGTGTGTGTGTGTGTGCGTGTGTGCGTGTGTGCGTGCGTGTGTGTGTGTGTGCGTGTGTGTGTGTGCGTGTGTGTGTGCGTGCGTGTGTGTGTGCGTGTGTGCGTGCGTGTGTGTATGTGTGCGTGTGTGTGTGCGTGTGTGCGTGCGTGTGTGTGTGTGCGTGTGTGTGTGTGTGCGCGTGTCTGTGCGTGTCTGTGTGTGTCTGTGCGTGTCTGTGCGTGTCTGTGTGTGTCTGTGTGTGTCTGTGTGTGTGTGTGTGTGTGTGTGTGTGTGTGTGTGTGTGTGTGTGTGTGTGTGTGTGTGTGTGTGTGTGTCAGGATGGATGTTGGAGGTACGATAACTCAAATACCACTGAATAAAAAAATTTGAAATTTGGTATACAATATTCTGACACCCTAGATTAGATCTGATTAGATTTTGGTGTTGATCGTGCAACCGGAAGTGGTAGTTTCTTGAAGATCTGAAGAGTTTTTCTGGAATATTTTCAAAATTTATTAGGAATTTTTTTAATAACATTGTATACTAAATGTTACTACCTACAATATGTATTCAAAACGTTGTTTCTATCTAGCTCCATTTTCCAATTACAAGAAGTTAAAAATTCTACAAATTTGTTACAATTTTGATTTATCTGCCTACCTATGGAAACAAAAAATAAAATATTTGAGTGTTAATGTCATATGAATTTTTGACTTTTTGGCAAATTGAAATGGAAAATATGAAATGTCATTTAGTATTTATAAGATCATAATAAACTTTAATAATATTATAAAAACTACAATTCCCGAATTCCCTTCTAGTACAATGGTATATTTGTGAGTAAGTATTACATAATATATACTTATATTAGAAAAATAAAAATAGTGACGAAAAGACGACATTTTTGAATGGACGACAGCCGCCGATTTGACATGGTCTGAAGAAAAAAGACGGGACGGCAAGGTTTAAGGTGATTCTTCAATTCTGGAGTATCGGAGTTATATAGTGATTTTTTGTTTATTATTGCAATTTGAGATGGGTACATTTTTATAGAAAATATTTCCTTGTTGTTCAATGCAATTTGAGATGGGTAGAGTTTGATAAAAAAGTTTCCTTGTTGACTCAATCAATTTGCATTAGACTTTGTCATTATAAATCGCTTTAGTTGAGGACCGAAACTATCGTCGCTAATTTCATTCTTTTTTAAATCAAAGACTCCTTTGACAGTCGCCTATTAATTGAGTGTTATTAGTGTAGTGAGAATTTGCCTCAACAATTGATTTCACGTCTTCTTTATGCGTAAAATGGTAGTATTTCACTAGCTTGTGTTGAATTTTCAACTTTATAGCCCAAAAACCTTGCCTCGTCTATTTTTACCTTTGTAAGGTAATTTTTTGAGTTTAAAAAGGACGAAATTAGCGACGATAGTTTCGGTCATAACTAGTTGAGGACCAAAACCATCGTCGCTAATTTTATTACCTACACTGAAAACTCACAATGTCAGTCTGCCACAGTGCCTACAAATTTTACAAAGCTACATAAACATAGCACATTACATACAGTTGACAATTTATGCTATATATATATATATATATATATATATATATATATATATATATATATATATATATATATATATATATATATATATATATATATATACCGGGAATTTTTACCTTCCGCTTACCTGTAAAGGAAGGTATTGGAATCATGCAAAAAATCGGGTGGTGAATTTTTAGTGGATGAGCACGAATTAGGGTCCTTACAACTCATTTTTGATAGTTTCACGATGATGTCTGTGTGTATGTGTGTGTGTATGTGTGTGTGTGTGTGTGTGTGGTCAAGGGTTGTTAGTCGCATAACTCAAATACTAATTACCCGAAAATTTTGATATTTGGTATTTAACATTTGTATATAAATTGGAAGAGCTCCCTAGATTTTGGTACAAATATCTTCATCGGAAGTGATATTTTTTGAAGATTGAAAAGGTTAATTGTCAAAATTGTATATAAATTTGGAAAAATATAGTATTTATTTGTAATGAGAATAAGAGGAAAAGTTATTTGCAACTTACGTTATAAAAAAATTGTCTTTATCTGGTAGCATTAAAGAACTGCAGTAAAATTTAAAAAATAAATTTATCAGATAAAACGTTGAAATCTTGTAATCCATGTTCGGTTGATTTTTGTTTCTGCGTAAAAAATATTCACAGGTGTGACGGGTGACAAGTTGACATAACTAGCGCCATATAAGTCATAAGTCAGATATTAATTGAACGGAGGATGGCTTCAACACAGCAGAGTTTTCGTGATTCAGGTGATACTAATTTCTGTGTTTGAATATTTTAGATTTTTATTTGTATATTTTAAATGGGCACCGGATTGTACGTATACATTTCTGTTTAAAGTGTAGATATGGCGGAAGGTTGTGTGATGGCCACGTCAGATTTTTTAAATTAGTAAACATAGGGCATGTCATTACCATAGTTACAGTGAAACAGCAATGTATTGGAGCGTCTTTTTACTTCCTTGTACGAAGTAAGGAAGTATTGTAATCGCGAAAAATTTCGGTTCTCAGATTTTGACGGAAATATCCGTTTTGACCTTTTCTGAATCCATTATGACTAGTTTCGTCGTGACGTCTGTACGTACGTGCGTACGTGCGTACGTGCGTACGTGCGTACGGACGTATGTGTGTCGCATAACTCAAATACGGTTAGACGTAGAAAGCTGAAATTTTGTATTTAGGACTGTTATAGCATCTAGTTGTGCACCTCCTATTTTTGGTTTCAATCTACAAACCGGAAGTAGTAAATTTAAAAAAAAAATTGATAAATAATTAATTTTAGGCAATTTTTTTTATTTTAAATGAAAGATTATGTGATTATTATCTACAATCGGTATTTTATAAATTTTTCTGTATCTTCTATCATTTAAGAATAATTAAAGTATATACCTACTTATAATTTAATATTTCGGTATCTTGTAGTCCATGATCGATTAACATTTGTTACTAGGTAAAATTTAAATGATTATGACATGACAGTGACAGTAGCAGTGACAATAGTAAAATATCGTTTATATCTTCTTCTGCAGTTTAAATAAAATGACTAAAATATATTTGTGAGTATACTAGTATAATAAGTTAAAGAATTTTTTATATTATTCTACATTTTAGTTATTAAGAAAATTATGAACAAACAAGGCGTACAAGGAAGTCATGTGGTGTCCACGTCAGATTTTTTATCAGTTAACATAGGGATAATAATACATACTAAAATAAATATGAAATATAAATTAAAGAAATGATAAATTATTTATTTATATTTTCTACACTTAAGAACTAGGTAGATACCTACATTAAACTAATGAGAATTTTTTAAATCGAATTAAATGCTAAAAATTGGAACCATTAACTTCTAAACAATATCCTAAACGATTATAAAAAGAATTTATAGCATTTGCTGGGGAGTAATATTTTGGGAAGCAGCACTAATTCGATTTTTTAATTGTTCAACATTCATTCTGTCACCATTGTACACATTATTTTTTAAGTGTCTACCTAGTTCTTAAATTCTCATTAGTTTAATGTATCTACCTAGTTCTTAAGTGTAGAAAACATAAATAAATAATTTATCATTTCTTTAATTTATATTTCATATTTATTTTCGTATGTTAATTATCCCTATGTTTACTGATAAAAAAACGCTCTAATGCATTGCTGTCATCCTGTAACACTGTAACTATGGTAATGACATGCCCTATGTTTACTTATAAAAAAAACTCTCTGTATATACTATTGTCTAAATCTAGATTAAGCATATTTGTTGCCACTACAATATATCAGAGTATCGTTAGCAAACTGCATGTCACATGATTTTACCACATTTTTAAGTCATTTATATATAACACAAATAAAAGAGGTCGTAATACACTTCCTTGAGGTACACCAAGTTCATTTGTTAATTCCTCGGATTCGACTGACTTCCATCTAACTCTCTGTCGGCTGTCCGTCAAGTAGCACTTTATGCACATTAACACTTTACCATTTATCGCATAGTTTCTCAGCTTATTTAATAATAACGTCCTGTCTATTGTCTCGAATGCTCGTTTTAAGTCTAGAAAACATGCTACAACACACTTGCTGTCAACAATGTCTTGTTTCCAATCTTGCAGCAAACATTGTACCACAGTTTCACAGAAATGATTTTTCCGAAAACCCGATTGACACTGCACTAGAATATTATTGTCATCAATATATTGTATTAATTGTTTATAAACTATTCTCTCGATTATTTTTTCAACAACTGGTAACGTATTTATTGGTCTGTGCTCATCACATTTTTGAGATCCTGCTACTTTTGGTATAGAAACGATGGTTGCTGTTTTTAGTTTTGTTGGCATTTTACTCTGCTCTAACGATGTATTGATCAAATTAAGTAATGGATAACCGACAATTTCGAATAGTTTTTTCAGAAGTCCTATATTGATGCATGGTCGTACCCGTCGTACCGTTGGTTTTGTCTTGCTTACTGTTAAGGTTCCAGTATACTGAGCGCTGAAATACAATTTCAAATTGACTAAAACTGAAGTGTAGCGGTGTGAGCGGGGTCGAGTTACCAACACAGCGGTGAAGAGTGTTGATACTCCGCATAATACTATGGTCTCAGCGCTAGCGCTGTCTTCTTCGCGCATGCGCTAACTTGTATTATTGCACTCGCGCAGTGACGTTGAGCGTTGAGATTTTAGAAGTTGAAGTATCTTACAACTTGACTTGAAAACAGAAATGAATAAAAATAATAAACGATACTCAAAAAGCGGCAGATGTAATCTGTCCACAAAAAGAAAAAAGTTAGGTGGATACAGAGGGAGAAAGAAAATGTTGTGCACATAATATACTTACAGCATTGAAAGGTATTAATTTGACACTTTTACCGGTGAACGAAAAGCAACACGAAAATTATTATATTAATTAATTATTGAAATTATTGTGCACTTCGAGCCAAAAGCAATTTAAATTTTTTTTCTTATTTACCATACCTTATTGAGTATTTTAAGCGGTGGAGGCATCACCGGACGTGTCCGTGTCAGCCGCCATTTTGAAAAAATTGTCCCCGTTTTTTGTTTTTCGCGTTTATCTTGCAAATGGTTTATAAGTCTAGATTTGGCGGAAGGTTGTGTGCAGGCCACTTCAGATTTTTGTGTTTATTCATCTGTCATATCTAAACGAATAATAATACCGACTTCTTTTAGATGCATTATTTCAAAAATTTAAGAGGGCCTTGTTGAGCCGAAATTTAAAGAATGTAGATATATTTGTTCATATTTTGAATAGATTAAAAAATTTACTTCTGGCTTTCAGTTCTGAATAGAAACATATATGTAAACACTAAAACCGAAAACCGGAAGTGATCTTTCACAGATTTACTGCAAGATAATTTTAGTGTTTCTTATTTATTTTATATAATTAACTGTAATTTCAGAGCATACTAAAATATTACTTCCGGTTTCCAGTATAAGTTTTCACAAACATGTTTCTATTCAGAACTGAAAGCCAGAATTCAATATTTTAATCCATTCGAAATCTACGGCTAATTAAACTCAAAATATGAATAAATATATCTACATTTCTTTAAATTTCGGCTCTACAAGGCCCTCTTAAATTTTTGAAATAATGCATTGTTAATTTTGTTTGTCTTGACGAGACCTTTAAAATAAGGTGTCACAACCGCTATAAAATAATCAAAATCAAAAGTTCGCGCGAATACTCAAAACCAAAATGGCGGATAGGGCGTTCGCGTGGGCGTCCATTACTGATCTTCTGTATTGATCCGAAAGTTTTGTTGATCCGAGAAACAAGTATAAACCTGGTTATTAGCAAAATGGTGATGAAAAATTGAACTTTTCAGTTTTTCACAAATTTCAAAAAAAATTTGAACGCGTGTATCTCAGAAACGGTTAATCGAAGAGAGCAGTTCAAAGTGTCATTTTTGTGGAAATTTTGTTCTCTACAAAAATGCACTGGACAATCTTAAATGTAGAACTAACCGTTTAGTAGTTATTGGCAAATAACCAAAAAAATACATTTTCTTGGGCGATTTTTTCGAATTTCCCGGAGTTGCCCAGGGGTGCCGCTCTGGCACCCGTCATATTATGATACAGTATATCAAATATTGCTAGAATCAATCATAAAATATTTGTTGTACCCAACTTCCAAGTTACATGGCTCGGCGACCGGACTAATAAGGTGTGTTAAATAAGATAAAAAATCTGCTGTGGCCACCACAAGACCTCTCGCCTAATTCTGCTTATTCTACTAATCTAGTAAATAATTTTACTTACATTTTAATAGTTTCATGTTTATGTAATTTATGTAAACGATAATGTAAACCAAGATGCAAGCAAAAGATGACAACTATACCTACTGTCAGTGTCATAATAATTCAAATTTTGAGTAGAAACAAATTTCATATCATGGACAACAAGATACTGGTACTTCAAAAAAGTAGAATATTAGTTGCACTTTATTTTATTGCTACATACTACCAGATACAGCAAATTGTATTTAAAATTAACTGTACCCATAGATAATTATATTATCTTTTATTTTTAATTGCCACAATTGTCATAAATAAATAATGTACCAATTTATTTAAGAAAAACTATATCAAGTTTCAAAAACTACTACTTCCGGTTTGCGGATTTCTACCAAAATCTTATCCGGTGTTAAGATCCTTATTAAAACCTTAAATATGAAATTTGGTTATTAAAGGCTTAATACTTTTTAAGTTATCGTGGACGAAAAATCGTCACATACGTCCATACATACATACGCACACACACACACAGACATCATCGGGAAAATATTAAATTCGTATTCTAGAGACCCTGAAACGTGCTTATCTACTAAAAACTCATACTCGAAAATTTTGACCCATTACAATACCTCTCTTATAGAATATGAGGCGAGAGGTAAAAATTAAAATTGCTTTTGGCTCGAAGTGCACAATTCACATTATATATTACTGTAAGCCGCTGGACTATTACATAATAATTATGAAAAATAATTGGTAATAATTTTTATTTATTTTTTTGACATAATATCTATAAACTGTTCACTGCAATGACGTATAATATCTACGACGGCGTAGCAGGGTCAGAGTAAATACTTTTTATATTGAATTCCTGACTTTTAAAACTCGGCATCCCGACTGTTAAACTCGGAATCCCGACGTCTAATCTCAGGATCAGGATCCCGACTTTTATACTCGAGATCCCGACTTTTAAACTCGGGATCTCAGCTTTTTACTCCCGAGATTAAAAGTTGGGATCCCGACTTTTAATTTAATTGTTAATAATTTTTATTCGAAAAATTATAATTTGAATTAAAATAATTTTGTTCTGAAAAAGTGCAAATGCGAAGATCCATGAATATCAGAAAAAAGTTATTACAATTTAAATAATAATTTTTAAATCAAAATTATTAACAATTCTTTTTTATAAGTAACTATATAAGAAGTCATCGTTAGGTAGTCTGAATATGAATCTTATAAAATTACCAGTCACATGTTCAGTTATTACAAAATATAAACATTTAAAAAATATTAGTCATATTAACAAAATTTGATTTTTTTGGTTGATGTAGTAAAGTAGGTATATTGATATTAAATGTATTATGTCAAAATCATAGTTTATTTGTACTATAAATTGTTGTTATTTCTACACCAATAGTACAGTAAATTTGAAACAATGAACCCCAACTGATAATAATCATTATTAACCCGATATAGTAGTTCTAAATAATAAACTACTTTTGTTGTACTTAAGTTATTTTATCCAACACAGACTCTTAATAAGGCTGTTACTATGGTTATTTGAAATAATTAATGTACAACATTACTCACTCCGTGAGAGAATATTTGAGAAGTCACGGAGAAATTATTACTGATTTTTGCGGTTTTTTAATATATAAATAAAAAGCAAATTTACAAAATTAGTTTATTTTGGAAATAATTTAACATTAAGACTTATTTATTTAAATTTATGTTTACATTTATGTTAATTGTTTTGTTTGTGTGCTGGTCATTTTCTTTCCAAAGGTTGAACTCACTATATTCTCTATCGTAGACTTCCTTCGACTTCTTTGGTATTAAATTCTGAGAAGCTTCTTGTGCTTCTTTTTGTATTTCTTTTAGAACAAGGTTCTCATTTTCACCCATTTTAAAGTTTTTCTCATTCAAACTATGCACAATTGACAGATAATTATTACAGAGAAAATTTTCTCAATAACAAAATAACAAACATAATACCATAACAACCATTCATTGGCTACTTTGTAATTTTAAAATAGTATTAGTCCAGTCAACGAAGGATCATTTTGGGCAAATGACGGTTCAAAATCCGAAAGTTTTGAAACTTTGTAGCATTGTTCGGGAAGGTCTAGTAATGAACATATCAAAAGTCCTGACCCGTAGGTGGTGAGCGGGTGCGTGGGGACCACAAAATGGCTGCCAAAATCTGGTTTTTCTATAATATCTCGTTATCGCTGCATTGTAGAGTACAAGTACTTATGACAAAGTTGTAGAGAATAAAATTTGCTACAACTTTGATATAAAACAATTTTCTCCCCGATCAATGTTTCGCAAGTTATGATAAAGACAAGCGGAGCGTTTTGTTTGCTCTTTGCAAAAATGTTGAATTTTTCCTATTGCAACTGTAACTTTGAAACAGATGAACATATCGACTTCCGGTTTTAAATATTCAATTTAGCAGACATTTTTCTATCCAAATTATAAATTTCAGATTTTGGGGACCCTTGTATAGCAACATTTTAAAAAAAGAATGTAAATAATTTTTAATTTTTTTAAATTTTTTTTGTGATTTTCTTACTATAATTTCTGAACTAATTGAGATAACGACTTCCGGTTTCCGGAATTGAATTTCTTAGACAATTTCCTATAATATACATTATATTTAAAAAATTTATAGGCCTTGGTTAAGCTAAAATTTTAAGTTTTTTTCGAAGAGAAAATGGTAAAATTTTGGCATTTTAAAAATTTCTTGTGTTTAATCAGCTCTATATTGTAAACGAATTGAGATTGAGATTTCATATTATTGATAAATAAAATCTGAGTAGGACTGGACAATATTACAAGACTATTATTGACTGGACTATAATACAGAGCTGATTAAACACAAGAAATTTTTAAAATGCCAAAATTTTACCATTTTCTCTTCGAAAAAAACTTAAAATTTTAGCTTAACCAAGGCCTATAAAAATTTTTAATATAATGTATATTATAGGAAATTGTCTAAGAAATTCAATTCCGGAAATCGGAAGTCGTTATCTCAATTAGTTCAGAAATTATAGTAAGAAAATCACAAAAAAAATTAAAAAAAATTAAAAAAAAATTTACATTCTTTTTTAAAAATGTTGCTATACAAGGGTCCCCAAAATCTGAAATTTATAAATTGGATAGAAAAATGTCTGCTAAATTGAATATTTAAAACCGGAAGTCGATATGTTCATCTGTTTCAAAGTTACAGTTGCAATAGGAAAAATTCAACATTTTTGCAAAGAGCAAACAAAACGCTCCGCTTGTCTTTATCATAACTTGCGAACCATTGATCGGGGAGAAAATTGTTTTATATCAAAGTTGTAGCAAATTTTATTCTCTACAACTTTGTCATAAGTACTTGTACTCTACAATGCAGCGATAACGAGATATTATAGAAAAACCAGATTTTGGCAGCCATTTTGTGGTCCCCACGCCCCCGCTCACCACCTACGGGTCAGGACTTTTGATAAGTTCATTACTAGGCCTTCCCGAATAATGCTACAAAGTTTCAAAACTTTCGGATTTTGAACCGTCATTTTTCCTATTTTGACTGGACTATATGTCAAATGTCTTGTCAATGTCAAAAAATGAACGAAAATATAAAAATGATTTAAGAAGTTTTAAAGAAAGTGTTGGATAAAACGTTGTATTACATTCGTGTGGAATGTATATTAGTCACTAAAGAAAATTAGCCACTCGCCCTGCGGGCTACGTGGCTAAACCTTTTCTTTCGTGACTAATATGATACATTCCACACTTATATAATAAATAACTATTCTTTGAAATATCAATCATCCACTTTTGTGTCTAGGTATATAATAACTTTATTTATATATTACTTCTAGTCAAAATAATCAAAATTTAAATGCAAGCACAAACACTAGGACTTTAGACATTTCTGGTACTGATATGGAAGATTCTCAATTTATTGAGTAAGTATACCTACTATCGGAGTAATAAGTATAGTCACTCGGATGTAAAGTTGAATAACTTGTTTAAAAATAATCCAAAAAATTTAAATAAAACTTTATACTAAAGTATGCACATTTCTACGTTATTGTATAGAATTTCAAATTTTTAAATTTATATGTGTAGAAATAACAAAACTTTATAGCAAAAATGAGTTATGATTTGACACATTTTTAAAAACTGTTAACTTTAATGACGTCTACTGTCAATATACATCATGCAAAAAAATTCAAATTTTGGTATAGTATAGTTATAAGCTTAGTTAAGTTATTTTCTACTGTAATTATTTTTAAATATTTATATTTTGTTTATAATAATAAAATAAGTGAACATGTAATATCTTTGTTATTGGTAATCTTATAAGATTCAAATTCAGGTTAGCGATGCCTTATATAATTATAAAAAATCTGCTGTGGCCAGTACACGACCTCTCGCCTAATCTAATAAATAGTTTTACTTACATTTTAATAGTTTCATGTTCATGTAAGATGTAAACAATAATGTAAACCAAGATGCAAGCAAAAGATGTCAACTGTACTGTCACTGTCAGAATAATTCAAATTTTATGTAGAAACAAATTTCATATCATGGACAACAAGACATAATATTAATTGTACTTTATGTTATTGTTAAATACTAGCAGATTCAGCAAATTGTATTTATAATTAACTGTAGGTACCCATAGATAATTATATTATCTTTTATTTTTAATTGCAAAAATTGTCATAAATAAATAATGTAACAATATATTTAAGGAAAACTTTATCAAGCTTCAAAAAGTACTACTTCCGGTTTGCGGATTTCTACCAAAATGTTATCCGGTGTTAAGATACTTATTAAAACCTTAAATATGAAATTTGGTTATTAAAGGTTTGATACTTTTTCAGTTATCGTGGACGAAAAATCGTCAGTCCATACATTCATACAAACACACACACATACACACACACAGACATCATCGTGAAAATAGTAATTTCGTATTGTAGCGACCCTGAAACGTGCTTATCCACCAAAAACTCATACTCGAAAATTTTGACCCATTACAATACCTCTCTTATAGAATATGAGGCGAGAGGTAAAAAGATTTGTTTATAATTTTTATTAAAAAATTATTACTTGAATTTTAATAAAATTTTTTCTGAAATTTATGAATCCTGAGGTATCACTTTTTCAGAAAACAATTATTATAATTTATATAATAAGTTTAAAATAAAAATGATTAACAATTCTTTTTACTTCCTTGTACGAAGTAAGGAAGTATTGTAATCGCGAAAAATTTCGGTTCTCAGATTTTGACGGAAATATCCGTTTTGACCTTTTCTGAATCCATTATGACTAGTTTCGACGTGACGTCTGTACGTACGTACGTACGTACGTATGTACGTACGTATGTACGTACGTACGGACGGACGTATGTGTGTCGCATAACTCAAATACGGTTAGACGTAGAAAGTTGAAATTTTGTATTTAGGACTGTTATAGCATCTAGTTGTGCACCTCCTATTTTTGGTTTCAGTCTACAAACCGGAAGTAGTACTTTTTAAAAATATTTCGATAAATATTTAATTTTAGACAATTTTTTTTATTTTAAATGAAAGATTATGTGATTATTACCTAAAATCGGTATTTTATAAATATTTTTGTATCTGCTATCATTTAAAAATAATTAAAGTATATATTTATAATTTATAGTATTTCGGTATCTTGTAGTCCATGATCGATTAACATTTGTTACTACGTAAAATTTAAATGATTATGACATGACAGTGACAATAGTAAAATATGCTTTATATCTTCTTCTGCAGTTTAAATAAAATGACTAAAATATATTTGTGAGTATACTAGTATAATAAGTTAAAAGAATTTTTAATATTATTTTACATTTTAGTTATTAAGAAAAGTATGAACACACAAGGCGTACAAGGAAGTCATGTGGTGTCCACGTCAGATTTTTTATATTATATAGAAGAAGAAATAAAGCATATTTTACTATTGTCACTGTCATGTCATAATCATTTAAATTTTACGTAGTAACAAATGTTAATCGATCATGGACTACAAGATACCGAAATACTAAATTATAAATATGTACTTTAATTATTCCTAAATTATACCAGATACAAAAATATTTATAAAATACCGATTGTAGGTAATAATCACATAATCTTTCATTTAAAATTAAAAAATTTGTCTTAAATTAAATATTTATCGAAATATTTGAAAAAAGTACTACTTCCGGTTTGTAGATTGAAACCAAAAATAGGAGGTGCACAACTAGATGCTATAACAGTCCTAAATACAAAATTTCAACTTTCTACGTCTAACCGTATTTGAGTTATGCGACACACATACGTCCGTACGTACGTACGTACGTACGCACGCACGTACGTACAGACGTTACGACGAAACTAGTCATAATGGATTCAGAAAAGGTCAAAACGGATATTTCCATCAAAATCTGAAAACCGAAATTTTTCGCGATTACAATACTTCCTTATTACTCCGTACAAGGAAGTAAAAATAATTAAAATTTTCGTTATATTTATTTTTGGGAATTTTAAGATTTAAAAAATCTGACGTGGACACCACATGACTTCCTTGTACGCCTTGTGTGTTCATACTTTTCTTAATAACTAAAATGTAGAATAATATAAAAAGTTCTTTTAACTTATTATACTAGTATACTCACAAATATATTTTAGTCATTTTATTTAAACTGCAGAAGAAGATATAAAGCATATTTTACTATTGTCACTGTCATGTCATAATCATTTAAATTTTACGTAGTAACAAATGTTAATCGATCATGGACTACAAGATAAAGAAATACTAAATTAAAAATATATACTTTAATTATTCCTAAATGATACCAGATACAAAAATATTTATAAAATACCGATTTTAGGTAATAATCACATAATCTTTCATTTAAAATAGAAAAATTTGTGTTAAATTAAATATTTATCGAAATATTTTTAAAAAGTACTACTTCCGGTTTATAGATTGAAACCAAAAATAGGAGGTGCACAACTAGATGCTATAACAGTCCTAAATACAAAATTTCAACTTTCTACGTCTAACCGTATTTGAGTTATGCGACACACATACGTCCGTACGTACGTACGTACGCACGTACGTACGCACGCACGTACGTACAGACGTCACGACGAAACTAGTCATAATGGATTCAGAAAAGGTCAAAACGGATATTTCCATCAAAATCTGAAAACCGAAATTTTTCGCGATTACAATACTTCCTTATTACTCCGTACAAGGAAGTAAAAACAGTTTGATGTTAAGAATTTAATTCTGAATAACTATTCTATTTAACATTTTTTTCTAAAACGTACCTACCTAAAATGAGTTATTAGTAAACTACGAACGACCCTCTGAGACTAAGTATATTCGCACCTTAATAGTTTTTTTCTAATTCATTTATCATTATTCGTCGAAACTCTAACCACTGGTTGTTTTGTGAGGTAATTGGATGATTTGGATTGTCTGTAATGTGTGTCTGGTATGCTAGCTGCTATGTCCTTTATACTATGGATGAAATATTTATTGAATTCGTTTGAAATCGATTGGGCCTCATTTATTGTCTTATTCTCAAATTCAATTTGTTCACATGCTGTAGTTGATTTGTTATTAATTAAATCTTTTAACGTTTTCCACATTAAAACTGAGTTAGATTTTTTAAAATTATTATTTTTTTTTTGTAGTCGTCTATTTTATTTGTAAAGTATAATTTCTTGGCTGCTCTAATTGCATACTTTACCTCATTTATTTCTCTTTTATACTGGTTCCAATGATCTTCTGATTTACTAAATACGAATTTTCTGTGTAGGTACACTATCTCTTTGTTGTATTTTTTCTCTGATTTCTTTATTAAATTATACCTACTCTTGCATTGCTTGATTGATATTATCAAGCCAAGTATTATACAATACATCTACATCAGTTTTATCATAATTCCAATTACTTTCAACTAGCTTTTTTGATATTTTCCATATTTCTTATATATTTGTACTTCACATTATTTTCTTCATTGTGATTTTCTAGTAGTTGTAGTTGTATAATACTGTGATCTGTGATTTTTCGGTGTATGCAGAACATCAGCTTTGATTTATTGGTAGTTATTATTAAATCAATTAAAGTTTCTAATCTATTTGTCACTCTAGTGTAATTTTCAACTACTTACTTGTTTTAGCCCATTTGCTCTTACAATTGATTTTAATTTGTCACTGTATGTATCATATGTAATACTTTTCCAATTTAAATTAAAATCACCGAGTAGGATAGGTAAAATAGTTTCTATTATTTTCTTGACTATCCTCAAGGAAGCAATCTATAAACTTCAGAAACTCGATTTTTGATCCATTAGGCGAGTGATACAAACACCCAATATTGATTGTTTTCTGTTCAAATTTAACTTCTGTTACAATACACCAATAATTCATTTGTTTCGTCAGCCTACTACTGATCTTCGTTTGTATAATATCTTTTTTACTTCCTTGTACGAAGTAAGGAAGTATTGTAATCGCGAAAAATTTCGGTTCTCAGATTTTGACGGAAATATCCGTTTTGACCTTTTCTGAATCCATTAAGACTAGTTTCGACGTGACGTCTGTACGTACGTACGTATGTACGTACGTACGTACGTACGTACGTACGGACGTATGTGTGTCGCATAACTCAAATACGGTTAGACGTAGAAAGTTGAAATTTTGTATTTAGGACTGTTATAGCATCTAGTTGTGCACCTCCTATTTTTGGTTTCAGTCTACAAACCGGAAGTAGTACTTTTTAAAAATATTTCGATAAATATTTAATTTTAGACAATTTTTTTTTATTTTAAATGAAAGATTATGTGATTATTACCTACAATCGGTATTTTATAAATATTTTTGTATCTGCTATCATTTAAAAATAATTAAAGTATATATTTATAATTTATAGTATTTCGGTATCTTGTAGTCCATGATCGATTAACATTTGTTACTACGTAAAATTTAAATGATTATGACATGACAGTGACAATAGTAAAATATGCTTTATATCTTCTTCTGCAGTTTAAATAAAATGACTAAAATATATTTGTGAGTATACTAGTATAATAAGTTAAAAGAATTTTTAATATTATTTTACATTTTAGTTATTAAGAAAAGTATGAACACACAAGGCGTACAAGGAAGTCATGTGGTGTCCACGTCAGATTTTTTATATAAAACATGACACCACCCGTATTCTTAAAAGATTTCATTTACATCAAAATTTGCGGACTCATAGGTACTTTACAAACCCTTAATAATGGACAGTAAATTAAATATATTACAATGGAACGCTCGCTCAATAATAAAAAATCCGATGTAGCCAACACATGACCTCTCGCCATACTCAATAGTTATATCACAAGTGCATGACAAATAGGTACCTGAATATTTTTTCGAGTGCACGAGAGACAATATTCTGATGTATTTGTCATGCACGAGTGGTATATTGGTAGAAAAATTGGAGGAAAATTCGATATTTTTAATATAAAATAATAATATTTGATCTTTCACATAAACGTCAGATAAATGACATTGGCACTTTATCCAATGCAATTTTTCAATTTTTTGATAAAAAATATAATGTAGATGGTAAAAATACATGTATTTGCTAGTATACAGACAGTAATTTTAATAAATAACTAATTTCTTGATGATTTGTTTCTTGTGTTGACAGCTGTCAAAAATACTCGGGTATGCACTTGTGCAAATACTCGCGGGTATTGCACTTATGCACTTACTCACTGATACTAGATTGTTTTAGCTCGAAATTTAAAAAATATTGTAACCTGATTGGTTGAAATTTTTCGAGGGAAATATTCGTAATATACCATTATAGAAGGGAATTCGGGAATTGTAGTTTTTATAATATTATTAAAGTTTATTATGACCTTATAAATAATAAATGACATTTCTTATTTTCCATTTCAATTTGTCAAAAATTTATATGACATTAACACTCAAATATTTTATTTTTTGTTTTCATAGGTAGGCAGATAAATCAAAATTGTAACAAATTTGTAGAATTTTTAACTTCTTGTAATTGGAAAATGGTGCTAGATAGAAATAACGTTTTGAATACGTATTGTAGACAGCAACATTTAGTATAGAATGTTATTAAAAAAAATTCCTATTAATTCATAAATTTTGAGGATATTCCAGAAAAACTCTTCAGATCTTCGAGAAACTACCACTTCCGGTTGCACGATCAACACCAAAATCTAATCAGATCTAATCTAGGGTGTCAGAATATTATATACGTAATTTCAAATTTTTTTATTCAGTGGTATTTGAGTTATCGTACCTCCAACATCCATCCACACACATACACGCACACACAGACATCAACGCGAAATTATCGAAATCGTGTTCTAGGGACCTCAAAACGTGCTTATCCCTTGAAAACTCACTATCGAATACCTACCTCTCTTACAGATATGAATGGCGAGAGGTAAAAATTATATTATCGAACAATGGCTAATCGGCTCTGTACCGCAAGCCAGGGGAGGAGAAAAAAAATTGTGTGACCAATGTCGTGTTATAATATATAATTGCTCAGATAAAGCTATTTTACTTACATCCTTATCATGCCAACTTATTTATCAAACAAGTTCATTCTCACTTGTTTTTACAGTGCTCTCGCCAACAGTGGTCATTAACGCTGTCTAGAGCAGCGCATGCGCGGAGCAGTACGAAAAGAACAGGAGTGACCCTTGCGAGCTATCTCTTTCGGCTCGCTTCTTTTCTATGGCAGACACGACCAGTGCGCGTTCCAGTACAATTATTGTTCAGTGGTGGAACCAGATAGCTTGGTCCGCTTAGTAGGTACTATAAATAAGTTTTTTAGAAATCCTAGAATACTCTCGATTTTACTTTTTCTTCTATTTTACTCCCTTCCCCAATACTGCAGCTGCTCGAAACCAGTCCGAAACTCGTACTTTGTCGCATCCTAGCTATGTAATTTCATTTTGAAGTTGAGAAATACTGTAAAAGTGTTTTCGTTGCGAGTAAATTGTTAGTTTATTATTGACTTCAAGATAGTACTGTTTTAAACATTTAATAGAGAAGAAATGAATCTACAGATGTGCCTTTTTAAAATTTTAAAAATAAATTTCTATCATGAGATATTACCGTGTAAAGTTTGCATAAATTGGATTTTTTTTTAAATTTTTCGGAATTTTTATAATCATGTACAAGTTTTTAATCAAAATTTTAAAAAGGCCCATCTGTAGATCCATTCTTTCTCTATTAAATCCTTGTTGAAATAAAATTTTACCATTCTTGTACTGACCACAAAACACTCGCTACGTTAGTACATTTTATGCTGGATTTTAGGAGATAGACGGGTCTCTTAAGTAAGATATTATATCAATTAGAGTGGTGATTATAAATTTTAAATTTTGCCACATTAAATGTGTTTAAAGAAAATAATACATTTTGGGCTTAGTGACTTTTGCATATATATTTTTGTTACTTAGGGATTTTTTGCACCAAAATATCAGGTCAATAAATAAAGTAGATAGTTGATAATTTTACTAATAACAGATTTGTTGAACACGTATAGCATATAAGTGGCTTTTTCCCGTGGAAATATGTTAAACAGTGTTGGTTGCTCATAAGTCATAAGAAAACTGTGGCTTACAGCTATTATTTTATCAGAAATCTGTTCATTTTATATAAACGTATACATAGGCGTTCAGTCTAAAAACATTATTTTCTTTAAACTATAAAAATGTGACTTTTTGCACTAGGACATTCAATTTTCGGTACCAATGGACAGCTGGATCCTTATTAAAATAAAATTGTTGGTAGGTATCAATGTAGAACCAGACAGCTTGGTTTTTTTTTGTAAAATAGTAAATTATTAGTTTGTGGAATCAAACACAAACTTTTGATAAATATACTGATACCAACGATAAATAAATATACTATTAAAATAATAGGTACTACTCAATTTTTGTAAAATCAACAATCATGAAATTAATAATCAAGCGTAACTTCAAAGGTTATTTACTCCAAAAACTATTTTTCTATGTTGTGCATTTTTCTCTAATCAAACTAAATAATGTGCAACGTGACCTTAACTCTTCACAATTAATTTAATCTGACACAAATTAGGAAATAAAATTGAGCATGCACATGTGAGCATATATAAAGTTAATGAGTGGATTGCGTGTTTAGGTATTTGTACTACGGTCAATCTTGCAATTATGTTTATTCGTTCCAACAACGTATTTGATAAACTATAGAAGCAGTAGCGTATCGACATTATAATTTTATGTATTATGGAATAAAACTTTTAAAAATATAATAATTTAGTCAGCCGAGAAAAAAATAGAATAATAACAAAAATTAATATAATAGGGTATTTCGGTTAAGTTTTATTTTTAAATATGCTATTCAGCATAAAAAAATAAATAAATACCTATTTTTTTGTTTTACGATCAATGCTCCATTTAGCTAAAAAAATATTTAAAGTAAATTTTCGTGGGCTGGTGACGTATACAGACTAACCAGTTCATGGTAACGCCAACAGATGAAAACAGCAGTAAACTTGTCAAACATTTGACATTTTAATATATTTTTTTATAATTAAGTGATAAAGTAATACAAATACTATATACTCGTAGTAGTAAATAAAACACTGTTCTTAATTCTAGTTTTTCGTTTGCAGGTTTATGTTAATCATTTTAAATGTACAGATGAAAATATTAAATATGGATGTGGTCAGAACCGGATTTCTGTCTGTCGGATAACTCAAATACGAATTACCAAAAAAAATTATATTTGGTATTTAACATTTGTATATAAATTGGAAGAGTTCATTATATTTTGGTACAACTATCTTCACCGGTAGTGATATTTTTGAAGATTAATTATTGTCAAAAATTTCTACAAATTTGGATAAATATAGTGTTTATCTGTTATAAGAATAAGGGAAAAAGTTATATGCAACTTACGTTATAAAAAAATTGTCTTTATCTGGTAGAACTGTAGTAAAATTTAAAAATTAAATTTATCAGATAAACCGTTAAAATCTTGTAATCCATGATCGGTGGATTTTTGTTTCTACGTAAAAAAGATTGACAGGTGAGACGGGTGACACGATGACAATATCGCCATAAGTCATAAGTAAAATCCTTGTAGTCCAGGAATTATTTAAAAAATAGGGGAAAAATGATAGACAGCTGAATTATGGTATATACGCTCATAATGTCTTCTAGTTTAACATACTAAAAATTCTAAACGATATCGCGTGTGCTTCCAATGCTACGACCTTGTAAAGACCTTGAGAATGAGATTTTTGTGTATAACTCACGAACAGTGACAACAATTAAAAGTTTCTTTTTTACGAAAATGTTGGTACTTTAATGTACTACAAAAATACGCTTACCAATTTTATCGTCAGTTTATTTTTTCTCCTTCAAAATTAGGTAAAGGCAAATCACCGTTTTGGAATCATTTGTGAGCCCGTGAGTTAAGACTCCAGATTTCAGAAAAATAGCTGCTATTTATGAGTGGAGTATAATATCGACTTCCGGTTCACGGCATTCAATTCCTTGTATATTTTTTTATTAGATGTATATATTTTTAAACTTCATCAGGCTTTAGTTTAGCCGGAATTTTAAGTTTAATTTTCATTTTAGTATATTACTAATTATATCATTTATTATGTTTAATCAAGTGTTATTTCTGAAGAAATAAAAATACTGACTTCCGGTTTACGGCATTCGATTCCCTGAATATTTCTCTATTAAACACATTATATTAAAAATGTTCAAACGTCTTCGTTTAGCCGAAATCTAATGATATTCTTTAAGAGAACACAGGAAAATTATATAATTTTTTTAAATTTGTTGTGTTTAAACAAGTGTCATTTCTGAACGAATAAAATATGGACTTCTGGTTTTCAGCATTCGATTCCTTGAACATTTGTCTTTTAAATACATTATAGAATTTTTTTTTAAACATCTTTGTTTAGCTGAAATCTAATGATATTTATCAAGGGAACACAGGGAAATTGTAGATTTTTTTCAAATTTGTTGTGTTTAAACAAGTTTAATTCCTGAACGAATAAAAATATCGACTTCTGGTTTTCGTCATTCGATTTTGTTGAACTTTTTCTATCTAATGCTGGAAACCCGAACTCGATATTTTTATTCATTCAGAATTTACACTTCTTGTTTAAACACAACAAATTTGAAAAAATTCTAAAATTTTCCTGTGTTCCCTTGAAAAATATCATTAGATTTCAGCTAAATAAAGACATTTTAAAATTTTTTCTATAATGTATTCAAAAGACAAATATTCAAGGAATCGAATGCTGAAAACCGGAAGTCCATATTTTTATTTGTTCAGAAATGACACTCGTTTAATCACAACAAATTTAAAAAAATTATATAATTTTCCTGTGTTCTCTTAAAGAATATCATTAGATTTCGGCTAAACGAAAACGTTTGAACATTTTTAAAATAAAGTACTTAATAGAGAAATGTTCAGGGAATCGAATGCCGAAAACACTAAAAACACTAAAATTAAAATAACTTAAAACTCCGGCTAAACTAAAGCCTTATGAAGTTTAAAAATATATACATTTAATAGAAAAATATACAAGGAATTGAATGCCGTAAACCGGAAGTCGATATTATACTCCATTCATTAATGGCAGCTTGGCAGCTATTTTCTGAAACCGGGAGTCTAATTCACGAGCTCTCAACGATTCCCAAACGGTGATTACTCTTTTCCCGATTTTGAGGGAAAGAAATGAACTGACGATAAAATTGGTAAGGGCCTTTTTGTAGTACCTACATTAAATTACCAACATTTTCGTAAAAAGAAGTTTTTAATTGGTGTCACCGTTCGTCAAGTTATACGCAAAAATCTCATTATCAAGGTCTTTACAAGGTCGTATCAATGGAAGCACACGCGATATCGTTTAGGACTTTTAGTATGTTAAACTAGAAGCCATTATTAGCCTACATACCAAAATTCAGCTGTCTATCATTTTTCCCCCATATTTGCCAAAAAACTATCTAAAATCCCAGGACTATTAAGTAAGATATTAAAGGCGATTTTTGGCGAACGAATATTTGCGTATATTCGGTCTTCTTAAGCAAATCATGCATTTTCGCGAAAAACTATTCGTTCAAAATGGCTGGTACAATGACGTAATATCCTGTAACATGGTCGCTCTTTACGCGAACCTATCGTATAGCAGAGTTGCTGGTTGTGTTCGCATTAACGCATGCGCTTTAGCGCAGTTACAATAGGAAAATATTATTTCTAACCAAAAACCATATACCTATTAGCTAATAGGTATAATGCCAAAAACGCACAAACCCAAAAAGTCAGGTTTATAGTTATTATGGATGGTATGTTTATGTTTAAATATTATTTGGTTTTCTTTTTTTTCTAATTATTATAGATAATATTATCTTTTAGAAAGAGCCCTATTATGTTATTTTGGTTGCACAATCATCGAAACGTCGAAATGCGGAATTAGTTGAGATTTAATCTGTAGAGTTAGAGTGCAGTGTAGATTCAGCAGCGAATATATAAATTTTCGCGACTAAACCAAACTGTTTTGTTGCATTACGTCATCAATACGAACAAAACCAAATATAAGCGAACACTAAGACCGAACTGTTTGGTTCGCGAAAAATTGCCTTAAATGTAGTAGTAATTGAACAGGATGGCGTCAACAGGAAGAGTAAAAATCTAGACTATTCGTACTATTGTATACGGATACATTTATGTTTATGTCAGTTTTCTAGATATGGCGGGAGGTTGTGTGCTGGCCACGTCAGATTTTTTTCTTGTAAAATAGAAAAATCATAAAATTTGTCTATCAAATACGATTTAAAATTTACAATTGATGGAACAGAAATGACGGCAAAGTGGCAACACATTGTCAACGTTTACGAAGAGGATATTGAAGAAGAATATTTCAAAGTGTTTGCTAATGTAATGTATTTCGAAATTTAAATTTATATTACACACATTTATTGTAAATATAAATAATTTTCAACATATTTAATATGAAATACAATTTAGAGAAAATAATTACCTATGGTACAATAAATGTGTAAATGTAATAAAAATTTGAATATCGAAATACATTAAATCAGCAAAAACTTTGAAATATTTTTGTTGTTAAACGGGCTGCATTATTTACTCTTTAGTTCCGTATTACAACCGCTAGGAATAGCGTTCAACCTAGTATCATAGAAGATTCGTGTGTAAATATATCTCTTGTCCATGGGCGCTCAGTTTCCAAAGGTTGCGTTGACATACTAACGCCATGTAAGTCATATAGCCCAGTCAATAAAGGAAAATCAGCCGTAATAAATCGTTTAGTCTGTTTTTTTTTTAAGTGGTAGAGGGGACCCCACCGACCAACATACTAAAAGTCTTGGCCCAGGAGATATGTGCGATGGGTGTATTTCGTGAATATCGAACTATGCCTTCTAGCGAAAAAGTTGCTATATACAAAATGAAAGTAAATTTAATTTCCTACAAAAATATCCTATTCGTTTTTTCGCTAGGAGCAATAGTTAAAATGAATGTTTACTGAACATTTTATTTGGAAATAATGGAAAAATGAAATTTATAATGATTCACGATCATTTATATGATGTTAGGGAGTGGGGTGTGGGGGTGATGTTGAAGTTCCCGTATTTTGGTTTTTCGTAAATATTTCTAAAGCTATGCGTCCTATCGAAAATATCGCCCTACACAAAATGAAAGTAAATTTCCTACCCCTTAGGAGATTCCTAACCTACTTAAAGGGTGATGGGGGTGGAAAAGTCGAAAATTCTTTTTAAGAAACATACTTTATTAGTAAGAGTCCAGGCAAACTAAACTTTGAACGGGAATTAACTTTTATTTTTTGTGTTTAATGAACTGTAACTTCTTAACAGCTAAAAATTTCAGCTTACAATTGCTTGCATTAGTTTCTCTATTAGATTCATTATTTTGAAAACTTACGAAGGCCTTCGTTAAGCCAAAATTATGAGATATTCTTCGAGGGAAAATTGAGAAATTTTCTAATTTTTCGTATTCATTGTGTTCAATGAACTGTAACTTCTAAACGGATAAAAATATCGATTTCCAGTTTCTTGCACTGAATTCTCCATTTTTCTAATAGGTACATTATTTTAAAAACTTTTAATGGCTATAGTTAGGCAACAAATTTTAGATTTTTTCCAAGAGAAAGTTTAGAAATTGAAGCATTTTCCGTATTATTTGTGTTTAATGAACTGTAACTTCTGAACGGATAATAATATTGATTTCCGGTTTTTGCATTAAATTTTACGAATATTTTTCTATTAGATACATTACTTTAAAAACTTTCTTGGACCCTTTTTAAGCCACAAATTTACGATTTTCGCTGAGGGAAGATTGTGAAATTTTTAAATCTATTGTACACAAATGTTTTACTTCGCGGCCTATATTGCTCACGTCCACTTTTTTAAATATAATGCACCTGACAGAGATATGTTCGTTAAATTTAATGAAAGAAACCGGAAGTCGATATTTTTAGCCGTTCAGAAATTACAGTTCATTAAATTCAGAAAATCTTAAAATTTTAACAACGAACCCTAAGATTCGGCAACCATTTTTTAAAGATAGCAGGTGTATCAAAACACCGCAATCACCTCGGTCTTTCAGTATAGGTATTAACTCGGGGTACTAGTACAGCATTTATGCCATTATTTTGAATACGGTAACTTTTTCGCTTGGACGCATAGTTTTTGAGATATTCACGAAATACTGAAAAGAGGGAACTTTACACCCCCATCCCTCCCAACGTACACACCCCTCGGGACAGGACTTTAAGTATGTTGGTCGGGGATTTTGTATGCAGAATAGCATATTAAAAACTTAAAAACTACCGTAATTCTCAATAATAATGTCAGACAAAATATAATAAAATAATATTGAAAATGGCAGTAACTAGGGGAGAGGGGGCTACTGTGGACATATTTTTTTAATTGCTGCATATTATGGTATAGGAGTTAATAAATGCTACTTTTAAAGGTTTAATATAAAGTTTACACTTATCACTATCATATGCTGTACAAATTTCCGATAAATTTTATCTGTAGAAATTATACTCATATTTTGAAAAAAAAAAAGTTTTTTGTCCACATTGGCCCCTTGCTGGGGTTAATGTGGACAATGTTTTTTTTTATAAGGGGTTACTGTGGACATCTATTAAAATACATTATTTCGCTGCATATATTTATTGAAATAACTGAAAATATACCTAATTATTGTTAACAAATATACTGTAAATTATTCAGTTTACATCATACATACTAAAATTAATATTATACGATAATAAATTAGAGGTGCGTGCACATTCGTTCTGTATAACAGCTTTCATCACGTCTTGCTCTGAAATTTTAGTCCGGTCGGTTTTCCTTTTGTAGGATAGAACCATTTTGTTTATGTATGTCTGTTAAAATGTAAAAAAGAGTTGTATTTCTTCAAAATGATCCCACGGTTTAATGTGGAAATGTCCATATTATAGCCTCAAGGGTTATGTGGACATGTCCAAATTAGCCCCCTCATACAATGTCCATACTAGCCCCAACAGACCATTTTCATATAAATAATTTATTTTATAGATAACAATAGTCATTATTCAAAAAAAAATTACTGGAAAAAATAGGCAATTTAATGAAGAATTATATTAACTAACCGTTAGTTTTAACAAAAATTACTAAACTACAAAAAAACGCCTTCAAAATATTATTGAAAAACTTACTTTTGACACACGATATCACTTCCAAGCCAGTTACTCTAGTACTAAGGGATGGATCGTGAAGAAATTTCATATGGTGATACATACTGGTATTGCCAACCTACATGAATAATTTCAAAATTTTCCTATTCTCCAGTTTTGAAATATCGTTGATGTCCACATTAACCCCATGTCCACACTAACCCCCCTACTATTAGAAACTGTATAAATATTTTATTTATTGGCGATCGATTTCGCTATAGGATAGCATCGTAAGGCCAATGTGAAATACATTGGAATGTATTGTATAAGTTTCATTGTTTGTTAATATTAACATGTTGATATATGTAGTTAATCCAATAAATCTAGTACCTACAAATTTATATTATTGTTTAAATTTATTTTTTTCAAAATCGGCATGAAAATCGTCATTTCCAGACTAATTTGCGGCATGAAAGTAAGATTTTCATGACTAGGCATGAAAATTTTATTTTCATGCCTAGTCATTTTTACTTTCAACTTTGTTTACTTGTCATGACAACTTTTTCTAAAATTTGTGACAGCTCTGATGATTTGTCACAGCTCTGATGATTTATGCAAACCTAATTTTTTTTATAATTTTAAGCTTAATTGCCGATTTAAAAAAATAGAATACATCACGCGTCATAAAAATGTCTTTGCTTGACTCGGAGGCTTTGAAGAAATGCTCGGACGCTGCGCATCCACCCATTCTTCAAACGCCTCCTCGTCTGCAATGAAACATTTTCATGACTTGTAATGTAATATACTATTGAAGGATTTCAGGTTGTCAACTACATACGGAAACAGTTGCTGATGTTAAGTCCCAGTTTACAATGAGCATAAGCATAAGAACTACATAACATAAAATGTAAAAAATGACGTTGGTAGTAAGTAGGGTTAAGAGTGTTGTTTACCTAAATGACCAAAACATGCTTCACACAACTTGTGATTTATTTAACAACAAACAAATGTAATAATCAAAAATTAGCGATGTACATTCCATTCTTTCATGTCTGATTTATCGAAGACTATGCTTTGTGAAACAAAATGTGTTTATTTAAACAAGATAATTGGTAACTAGTGAATTACCATATTACATGAAAGAATGGAATGGCAATCGCGAATTTTTTATTATTACGTTTGTTTGTTGTTAAATAAATCACAAACTTGTGTAAAGCATGTTTTGGTCATTTAGGTAAACGACACTCTTAATATAGTCCAGTAAAATAAGGAAAAAATCCTGCAAATATTTAGGGCGAAAATTTTATTGTTTTAAAAGATAGGTATTGACATCTTCTTCAAGAATAACCAACATCTCGAACTCTACTCCCTGTGCTTTGCTCCCCACTATTCCTTTTAAGGCATGAAAATCACATTTTTTAATTAACCATTTTCCTTTAAGGTTAAAAATAAAATCAAGCGACCGATTTGTAGAGCGGAAATTTCTCTTTAAGATAGGTCATAAGCGATTTTCATGTAAGAGCATAGTTTTCGAGAAAATCGTGAAAATATATTTTGACAATTTCTAGAGTATTTTTTAAATAAGAAACAAGTATGCATTATAATTTTGATCTCCAGTTTAATCATTGTAAAAAGAAATTCTTCGATAGAATATTTAAAAAAAATTATAAATTTTAAATTTAACCAACTCTATCTGCTAAACGCATAGAAATATCGACTTCCGGTTTTAAAAATTAAATTATTTAGACATTTTTCTATAAGAAACATTATTTTTATAGTTTTGGCAGCCAAAATTTGAAGATTTTCTTCGACAGAAATGTAGACATTATAGTAATTTATTAAAATTTTTGTGTTTAACCAACCTCAACGAAAGACTTTTTTAATTTAATGAAATATGTATCAAATAGAAAAATGTTCGAGAAATCTAATGCTAAAGACCGCAAGTAAATATCTTAATTCGTTAAGAAGATACAGTTATACACACAATTACTATAAATTATTCTACATTTTACTCGAAGTAAATCTTCAAATTTTGGCTAAGCCACAGCTTACAAAATTTAAAAAATAATGTTTCTTATAAAAAAATGTCTAAAAACTATTTTTAATACCGGAAGTCGATATCTGTATACGTTTAGCAGATACAGTTGGTTAAATACAAAAATTTTAAAATTTTCTATCGAAGAATTTGTTTTAACAGTTCTTAAATGTTTCTTTTAAAAAAATGCTCTAGAAATTGAATGCTGAAATCGCTTATGACCTATATTAAAGATAATTTTTAGGTCTAGAAATTGGTCTCTTGATTATTTCATTTAACCTTAAAAGAAACGGGTTAAATAAAAAATGTAATTTTCATCCCCTAAAAGGGGTACTGAGAAGCGAAGCACAGGGGGTAGAGCTCGAGATGTTGGCTATTCTTGTAGGCGAGCGCGCCACCCCCGAGAACGTGCCTAGAAAAACAACTTAACCTCTCATGGAAAAACTAATGGTTGCAACCAGGTGGAATCGATCTGTTATTTTATTGCAAACAAAAAACCTAAATAAAATTTTTTGATCCGAGTGGCAGGAAATTTGTTATTAACAAAAAAGTTGTAACATTAAAACAAGATAAAAAATGGCCCCGCAAGTAGTTTTATTAGGTTAATTGGCTCAAAATAATCACTTTTTGTCTCTTGGCATTTTTTCGAAAAACGCACCCTTTTCGAGATATAGGCGATTTTAAGTCGAAAAACGGCCAATATTGCCCAACTTCAAAAAATCATATCTCAACTTCTAATGCACCTTTTTTAATTTAGAAAATTGCAAAATGATCGTCAAGACTTGTACCTTAACCCTATATTTTTTCCATATGGCCATCTTTTTGTTTTACTCCCCAAATTTACAGCTAAATTTTGATAAAATTCTTAGGTTTCGTTAAAGGGGTGGAAACGCTCAAATATTGAACAATCAGTCTGACAACGATTTTTTTCCATTAAATTGGTTACATATAATATTTTCTGAAACTATTTATCAAAATGAATGAGTATTTAGTTAGTTTTAGGCATTTTTTCGTTGTAAATGTAAAAAAATCAATTATCAAAATTTTTTCCCATTTATTTCCATGTTGCTTTACGTTACCTACATTGTTATGATATTTAAATTTTAAAAACATTATTAACTAATTAATACATATTTATACGTGTCAAATTTTTTAAAATATCTACAAAACCATACTAATGGAATAATGGTCATTAATGGAGTCTAATTTCATCATTCTAATTCAGTCTCACTATCTTCTCACAAAATTTCTCTTTGGTCAGGTACAATTTCAGCATTTTTACATTGGAATGAACAATTACAGATGTCACAACATTTAAATCCTTGCGAACAGCAAGAACAAATTTCTGCTTCTACACAAAGTGTTTTTTCCACCGCAAGAACAAATAAATTTTTGCATGATCTCCATCGCTGTATCTTCTTCAAAATAATTCACGCATAATAAATTGTTATAAAATTTACAGCCGTATAAATTTGGTTCAAAAATGCTTTAAGTGGTTGCGATACCACAAGTTCGTTTTACTTTATTGGAAAAAAGCATACGCTGCATTGTTGAAACTATCTGACATTGTCAATTTATCAAATGCAGAAGCTTTAAATGCAGTCACGAAACTTTTGTGTATTATTTATAATGCTGGTAAAGCTAATAAACAGAAAACTTTAGTGAAATCTATTAATGATCTAAGATATACTATAATAGCAGGTGTTAAAAATGTAACAGTTGATAAATTACCTCCATCAGAGCCTACATTATTACAATACGTTTTAAGAGTAAAATGGCAAGCTAATGAATTGTCGCAAGCAAGATCAGAGAAAATAATGTCTTTTTAACCAAATTTATACGGGTGGAAATTGTATAACAATTTATTATGCCTGAATTATTTTGAAGGAGATACAGGGATAGAGTTCATGCAAAAATCTATTTGTTCTTGCAGTGGTAAAACACCTTGTGTAGAAGAAGAAATTTGTTCTTGCTGTTCGGAAGGATTTCAATGTTGTGACATCTGTAATTGTCAATTACAGATGTCACATAATTGTTCATCTCAATGTAAAAATGCTGAAATTGTACCTGACCATGACCATACAGAAATTTTGTCAGAAGATAGTGAGACTGAATTAGAATGATGAAATTAGACTCCATTAATGAGCATTATTCCTTATAAATTCAATTAGTGTGTTTCTGTAGATATTTAAAAAATATTTGACACATATAAATATGTATTAATTAGTTAATAATTTAAAAAAATTAAATATTACTATATATAACGTAAAGCAACGTGGAAATAAAAGAAAAAATTTGATAACTGATTTTTTTACATTTTCAACGAAAAACTGCCTAAAACTAACTAAATACTCACTCATTTTGATAAAAAGTTTCAGAAAATATTATATGTAACCAATTTAATGGAAAAAAATCGTTTTCAGACTGATTGTTCAATATTTGAGCGTTTCCACCCCTTTAACGAAACCTAAGAATTTTATCAAAATTTAGCTGTAAATTTGGGGAGTAAAACAAAAAGATGGCCATATGGAAAAAATATAGGGTTAAGGTACAAGTCTTGACGATCATTTTGCAATTTTCTAAATTAAAAAAGGTGCATTAGAAGTTGAGATATGATTTTTTGAAGTTGGGCAATATTGGCCGTTTTTCGACTTAAAATCGCCTATATCTCGAAAAGGGTGCGTTTTTCGAAAAAATGCCAAGAGACAAAAAGTGATTATTTTGAGCCAATTAACCTAATAAAACTACTTGCGGGGCCATTTTTATCTTGTTTTAATGTTACAACTTTTTTGTTAATAACAAATTTCCTGCCACTCGGATCAAAAAATTTTATTTAGGTTTTTTGTTTGCAATAAAATAACGGATCGATTCCACCTGGTTGCAACCATTAGTTTTTCCATGAGAGGTTAAGTTGTTTTTCTAGGCACGTTTTCGGGGGTGCGCCGCTCGCCTATTGAAGAAGATGTCTATGCCTTTTAAAACAATAAAATCTTCGCCGTTAATGTTTGTGGAATTCGAGCAAATTCTTGTCTTATTTTACTGTACTAATATTATTTTCTTGTTGGCTGTATTGAATTGTGCACTTTGAGCCAAAAGCAATTTTATTTTTTCCCTCATTTAACACACCTTATTGAGTATTTTAAGGGGTGGAGGCATCACCGGAAGTGTCCGCGTCAGCCGCAATTTTGAAAAAATTTTCCCCGTTTTTAGTTTTTTGCAGTTACCTTGCAAATGGTTTACATTATGAAGAAAACTGTTACACTAAAATGTAGGGCACAAAATTCTCTACAAGTTAGATTTAAATAGATTTTTTTTGTAAATGACACTGTTTGCTGGAAAATCGAGAAAATGAATATTGCATATTTTCAAATTATTTATAAAGTCGTTTCTTAGTCATATCACAGAAAAATGGCTGTAATATTTTATCGGGTAAAGATATCGACTTCCGGTCTGAAGCATTCAATTTCTGAAAAAATGTTCTATACAAAACATAATTTTCCATATTTATTATTTATTCTTCGATAAAACAAAATAAATATTAGTCATTTTTTAAACGGATAATAATACTGACTTCCGGTTTTCGATTTGTCGAACTTTTTTCAAAAATTTAAAAGGGCCTATGTTGAGCCGAAATTTAAAGAATGTATATATATTTATTCATATTTTGAGTTTAATTAGCTGTGGTTTTCGAATGGATTAAAATATTGACTTCCGTCTTTCAGTTCTGAATAGAAACATGTTTGTGAAAACTTATACTGAAAACCGGAAATGATATTTTAGTATGCTCTGGAATTACAGTTAATTATATAAAATAAATAATAAACACTAAAATAATTATCTTGGAGAAAAATTATAAAATATCACTTCCGGTTTTCGGTATACAGCGTGCCAACTATGTATGGAATATAACTTTATTAAAAAAATTGTAATATAAAAGTTGTTTAACATTTTATTTTCCATAATAAGACAGCATTCAATTTTTTGTATATCAGAAAACAAATGAGTAACGAATAACACTTTAATTTTTATAAATAGCAATGTACCCTTTCATTAGGCTCATTTGATAGAGATTTTATATAAAATTATAAAATTTTTGAATTCTTATAGTTTCTTGTATTTAATCTATTCCAGTTTCTAAACGGAAAAAGATATCGAATTCCGGATTGCGGCATTGGATT
Organism: Agonum fuliginosum; assembly: GCA_947534325.1. Classification (NCBI taxonomy): domain Eukaryota; kingdom Metazoa; phylum Arthropoda; class Insecta; order Coleoptera; family Carabidae; genus Agonum; species Agonum fuliginosum. Next base: position 44,597,371 of record OX384030.1, on the reverse strand, counting down.
TCTCAGATATTTTTTATGTAAGATACATTGTACTATTTTTTAAGACCTCTAATAAAACACAAGAAACTTTTAAAATTCTAAAAATTTACAATTTTCTCTCGGAGAAAATAATTAAATTTCGGATTATAAGAGGCCTTTAAAAAAATAGTAGAATGTATCTTATATAAAAATGTCTAAGGAATCCAATACTGCAACCCGGACAAAAATTAATGTTCGAGATATTATTTCATTTTTAACAATAACAACTGTTTCTTTTTAATTTTCCATTTTCTTCCCGCCATATCTCCTTAAGTATTGATCCTAGCGAAAAAGTGTATAGAACCTTTTTTGTAGAGAATTTTATGTAGATTACTTTAATATATGAACATTTTTTCGCTAGAGGCAGCAGTTTTCGAGTTAACGAAAAATTGAAAAAAGGGACATCCCCCACCCTTAGCTCCACCCCTACCTCCAGTACTTTTAGTATGTTGTTAAGGACACCTTCCCCTTCAACTGTGTCAAAATTGGCTTCTACATGAATTATTTCCGCTATTTGGTCTTCGTTGCCTGGAATAATAGATTTTTCCATATATTTTTGTTGACCGACATATTATAACATATGTGTCTACGAACACTGGACGTTTTTTGGTATCAGTACTATTTAGAACTAATGTCAGATGTTTCCCCAACATACATTTTATATCTGACTTGGTGCTGAAGTACTGGCCAGTGGCTAGCTCAATTGTAAAGTTTACCAGCAACCGACAATAATTTCACTGAATCTGAGTGGTTCGATTCCACTACCTATAATAACATATACCATTTTTTAATTGGAAGTTAATCCTATTGAGTGGGTACCACCGTAAATACTATTTGGTTTGTTGATCTTTCGGATTGTTCTATGAATAATATGATATAAAAATAAGAAGCAAGAGTTGCATATCTCTTATATAGAAAAAAATCGAATGGCCACCTTCTAGTTCGCCGTTTGGCGGTGTTGTGTGAAAATATCATATTCGGCAGTCGCTGTTTTGTATCATCAAATCATTGTAAAAATAATCAAAGCAACAATCATGAAGGTAAAATTTGACACAAAACTATACGCAGATATGCGTATGTAGCTAAGCATGCGTGATCAAAGCTTACAACTCCCCCCTTAAATCATACGCCACTAGTAAAAGAAATTACCATGGAATTGTGTAAGTTTCCATAAGAAATGCATTGTGGTACATTTGTATTACGTCGCTCACTAATGTAAAACTTGTTACCCGCTCACACAAGGGTTAAAAAATATTTGTATATGAATAATTATAAAAACACTTACCATCAAAAGTTTAATAAGCCGAATAAGTAATAAATATATGTCGGAGTACGAGCGAAGCGGACTATAGATTATCAGTTACCTGATCAATAAAACTACTAAAAGACGCAATAATTATTGGAATAGTTAATTAACCGAATCACCAAAAAAATCGCACATTCACCACTCATATCATGGACGTTAAACGTGATATACAAACTGTGACGATAAGGAAAAATGGCAATTCTTGGACACGTGCTACTCGTATCAGAATCTTCAAGACTCCGATATCCGACTCACAACTAGCACGTAATCTCAGACTTCGCCCAAGTGTACTAACGTAATCGAACAAACAAATAGTCCAGTCGAGATAGACATTAAATAGAAAAAAATAGGGTAGCGATTTTTTTTAAAACTTCGGAGGGAATGGTTGGAAGTCTAAATCTTGATTTTCGAACTAATCCCGCCATTGCGTTCGCCGCCATCTTGATTTAAAGTTCAATTTTTTCGTTTTTCTGAAATAACTCGTTAATTTATAACTTTAGAGCAAAAATGGTAGAATCCAAAGTTGTTGGAAATTTCCCACAAGTTTGGTCATTATCATTTTTACGCTAGGATCAATATTTGCAGAGTTATACTATCAAGTTTATCAAAAAAATCGTAATGGGTGGAATTTTATTTCCTTCAACTTTTGTTCTCGCATTTTTTTTACTCCACGATCAATATTTTCGGATTTATACTCAAATCGGAGGTGAATTTTTTATTATTTTTCAAATATTTCGTTTATTATGTAGTTTATTGACATAAAATTGTAATGGAGAATGTAGAAGGGAATTTTGTGTCTTTTACATCTGGTTGTGTATTTTTATTTTTTCAAATATCTCGTTTATTAAACTTGTGGAAAATTAAATTACCAACAACTTTGGATTCAACCATTTTTGCTCTAAAGTTGTAAATTAACGAGTTATTTCAGAAAAACTAAAAAATTGAACTTTAATCAAGATGGCGGCGAACGCAATGGCGGGATTAGTTCGAAAACCGAGATTTAGACTTCCAACCATCCCCTCCGAAGGTTAAAAAAAATCGCTCCCCCTAATTTTTTCTATTTAAGGCTATTTTTATGTCTATCATGACTGGACTAAAACACGAACATAACTTCATTAACACACGTGCATTCCTATATCATTAATTATTATTACAATCAACATGATTACTATCCAATTAACTATTTCAATTTCAAGCAAATCACCTATGATTTGTGCTGTTAATAAAACAGATACCGTCAACCGTTAGAAGCCACGTCAGTACACTCCATCGTCTCACAGAGACCTTCAATTCGTTGGAAGCCACCTCAGTACACTTCATAAATCGCTGGAAGCCACCTCAGTGCACTTCATAAACCGTTGGAAGCCACATCAGTGCACTTCATAAACCGTTTGAAGCCACCTCAGTGCACTTCATAAATCGTTGGAAGTCACCTCAGTGCACTTCATCGTCTCACAGACTCGAGTCATAAACCACAGTGTCAGACGTAAAATTAAAGCTCCATCGCAAAAAGGCCGGTCAGCGTAGGCTACGCACGACATAACAACTTTGGTATATAGCCGATCAACTAAGCTCTCTGCTTATTTATTTTTTGTAGACACATAGAACATTTACTACTCTGATATATTTTACTCTCTTGGCATTTAGACTTTTTTACAACCACACATTTGTTGTACTAACGGTTTATCTCTAACGTTAGCAATGTCAACTACCAAAACTACGTCATCACCACTACTCATTAGTTCAGAATGAAACACTCAAAAATTTGGCTTGTAGTAAAGAAACATAAGAACTAGAAAAAGAAAAAAATTTACAGTTGCTGTGATACTCAGGAATAACTCATGAAACGTTGTGGTTTAATAGACTGTGAAATTTTCTAGAAAGTAATTTTTGACAATACCATGCCGGGTCTATTTCACTGGCGGAAGCATTGGCTCTGGACTACAAGGCGAAGTGTATAATCCTGCGTAGCTAATTCATCGACCTTGAGAGACCTCCAGAGCCGCTGTGGATGTGGTTCGCATTGCATATGTTACTGCTAAGAAAGTTGAACTCATAAACATGATTTTACAAGTTATTACTAATCTCGATCTAACTCCAAATCATAGCGCGTTAATCTGATCAGTATCACAGTTCGAACCAGTTTCATAAAGAGCAGTGATATAATGACATTATGGGCTTGTCAAAATACACGATATTGTTTACTATAGCACAGCACAGCAACGAACACAATTGGATACTAAGCGCGTCAAAACCCTCGTCCATACCTGTATGGACGATAGAGTAAAATACCTACACGAACAAACTTTCAACTTCCACATACCATTCTTATCAATTTGATTATTAGTAGTAGAATACGAAATTGCCATCTACGGAACAGAGGTAATTCTAAGGTCCGTGAAGTTGGCGTATACATTAAAAGATATTGGATAAACGAATAGTTATATTAAATTTGCTCATTTTTTGCTAAAAATTGCTAATAGTTTTACATTTTTTGCTCTGCCCATTTTAAAGTTATTTCCCATTTAACCTATATACGCTAACTTCACGTGGCGTATACATGGGGTGAAATTTCAAATTTGTTAACACTATCAAATTTTGCTCATTTTTTGCTATTTATTGCCGTATTGATGACATTTTTTGCTGTTCTCCTTCATTAGTTATAAACAAAAAACCTTTGTATACGCTAACTTCACGTTGCGTATACATAGCGTAAAATTAATTTTTTTTCTATACTATAATAATTTGCTCATTTTTTGCTATTTATTGCTGTATTGATGAAATTTTTTGCTGGTGTCCTTCGTTTGTTATAAACAAAAATCCATTGTATACGCTAAGTTCACGTTGCGTATACATAGTGTAAAATTAAAACTTTTTTAACGCTATAATATTTTGCTCATTTTTTGCTATTTATTGCTATATTAATGACATTTTTTGCTGTTCTCATTTATTTGTTATAAATTAAATTAGCTGTTGTATATGCTTTTTCTCGGTTCTCTAATGTATAAACTAAATACACAGTATAAAATTAAAATTATCTTAATGCTATATTTTGCTCATTTGATTTGCTATTGCTATATTCATGAAAAGTTTTGATGTTCTCATTTATTTGTTATAAATTAAAGTAGCTAGTGCAAGTAACGGTTTTCTACCGCGTTCTCTAAATATATGCAATGCATTCTCATTATTTATTAGTTAAGTACCTATAATTATAATTTTAAATATAATTCTTCATTATTTTATAACATTCTGCTCATTTTTGCTATTCTCATTAATTTGTTATAAAATAAAATATGCATTGTACGCGTTTTCTCCATACTGTATAAGTAGCTATGCAAAATGCACGCAGCCATGGTGTAAAATTAATACATTACTAATATTAAGCTCCTTTTTACTTCCCTGATCTATGTAATTTTTTGAAAAACAATTGAAAATCGCATAAATGTCAATTATTACATTTATACTAAATTTATCTCCCCGAGTGCTTTAAATTGACACTAAACTCGGTATAACTTGAATAATTTATTTTAAAAATGTTATTTTTGTTTTCCTACTAGAATTCTTTTCCTGAGAGCATTAATTTGATACCACACACGATAGTATTTTGAAAAAATAAAAAAAGTTATGTTTATAAAGTTGGTACCACTGATTGAATAAAGCTCAGTAACGAACTTGAAGTCAGATTTTGGATCAAGATCTTAAATATAAAATTTCAGTCCAAAATTCCAACGCGTTTTTATGTTATGCAACATCCAGACAGACTGACAGACTAACAAACTGACTTTTTTAAAAATTGTTTTTTGGCTTCAGTAGGGTCTAAAACGTGAAGATTCACCAAAATCTCGAACTGTCAAAAAATCACGATTATAATACTTCCCTCGATTACATAGATCAGGGAAGTAAAAAGGAGCTTAATATTAGTAATGTATTAATTTTACACCATGGCTGCGTGCATTTTGCATAGCTACTTACAGTATGGACAAAACGCGTACAATGCATATTTTATTTTATAACAAATTAATGAGAATAGCAAAAATGAGCAGAATGTTATAAAATAATGAAGAATTATATTTAAAATTATAATTATAGGTACTTAACTAATAAATAATGAGAATGCATATATTTAGAGAACGCGGTAGAAAACCGTTACTTGCACTAGCTACTTTAATTTATAACAAATAAATGAGAACATCAAAACTTTTCATGAATATAGCAATAGCAAATCAAATGAGCAAAATATAGCATTAAGATAATTTTAATGTTATACTATCTGTGTATTTAGTTTATGCATTAGAGAACCGAGAAAAAGCATATACAACAGCTAATTTAATTTATAACAAATAAATGAGAACAGCAAAAAATGTCATTAATATAGCAATAAATAGCAAAAAATGAGCAAAATATTATAGCGTTAAAAAAGTTTTAATTTTACACTATGTATACGCAACGTGAACTTAGCATATACAATGGATTTTTGTTTATAACAAACGAAGGACACCAGCAAAAAATTTCATCAATACAGCAATAAATAGCAAAAAATGAGCAAATTATTATAGTATAGAAAAAAAATTAATTTTACGCTATGTATACGCAACGTGAAGTTAGCGTATACAAAGGTTTTTGTTTATAACTAATGAAGGAGAACAGCAAAAAATGTCATCAATACGGCAATAAATAGCAAAAAATGAGCAAAATTTGATAGTGTTAACGAATTTGAAATTTCATCCCATGTATACGCCACGTGAAGTTAGCGTATATAGGTTAAATGGGAAATAACTTTAAAACGGGCAGAGCAAAAAATGTAAAACTATTAGCAATTTTTAGCAAAAAATGAGCAAATTTAATATAACTATTCGTTTATCCAATATCTTTTAATGTATACGCCAACTTCACTGACCTGTAATTCTACTTGACCTTCGTTGAAATTAATATTTACAGGCAATTCAATACCGAGTGTTTCTAATTACGATTGTTAACAATCATTATGATTTTTTAGGATTGGAAAATATCTAGGACACCTTAAAAGTTAATTTAAATATTATATACGTCATTTATATTACTTTATTACACAGAATACAATTATAATGAAATTTCAGTGAAATTAAAGTTAAGTTTTAACAAGAAAATAAAGTTTATTAATATAAAATAAATTAACATAAAACTATATATTTAGATGCGAAGGGATATATATATATATATATATATATATATATATGTATACAGGTTGGTGGAGGTGAAATGCGAACATAGGGAAATATATGACAATGGAGTTATCATGCTAGGCATCTTGATATACGTGGAATAAGTACTGTCAATGTCAAAGTACCTGTCATATTATTTGAAATTTTTATTTTCATTAAAATATTTTCTTTGCATAATAATGTATGGAATGTATGTGTACGAGCAGAACGAGAAAGTTTATATGCACTTTTAGATTTTATTATTATTTCTGTTATTGATTACTCTTTTTGCCACACAAATTCACATTACTTCGTTTTGTGACACTACTACAAAATATATCAAGATACCTGGCATGAAAGTTCGATTGTCATGTATGTTCCCAATTCACCTCCACCAACCTGTATATATATACGGGTGTTCATTTTAAGTGGCGCACCATTGCTATCTCGAGAAGTATAAGAGGTACGAAGTTGGTTAAATTAGCAAACAATTTCTATTTTATATGACTACTGTAATGAACGAAAGAGACCAGTGGTTCTCAAACTACGAGGTGCAACTTTCTTATTTCAAATGGGGACCTATTTTTCGCTTATTCGATTCAGTATTTTTTTCTGAATTCAACGAGATATTACTTTCATACCCTGGCATAACAAAAACATGAGAAAAACGCTATTGAAAATTATGATAATTTAATTAAAATCTGAGTGTTACAAGAGTGCTATGGAAGAAAACAATTGAATATTTGTTTCATATTAATTGTTATTTGATAATGAAAAAGATTCTTTGATTTTAATTAAGAGATCAGGACCGCTACTGAGTGTATGAGTTCAAGGTACTAAGTACTCAGTAGGGTACAAGTTGGAGATAACTACGGACACGTGTTTCGACCTTATTTGGTCTGATCAGTGTAGTATACTAGAATCTTTTTCACTATGTAATGTACTGTGAGGTGGGCTTTGAGTTTGTGCCAGTGTGAGTCGGGCCGATCCAGGTGGCAGCAGCTATCAGTGTAGCCAGCGATGGAAGCGAACACATGCGGTGAGGGTTGACAAGGAGAAGAAAGAAAGATGGAGTGAGTGCTTTTGCTAAACTCAAGTAAAGCAAAGCAAAGAGTTTAATTTATTTATTCCACGGCATTTTAATATTGCCATTTTGGGTTAACAACCTGGAATCATCGTCTGCGGATTGTTTCACGTCCGATCAGCATAACATCAACCCGACAACCGTAGTTTTTGGCTAACTACAAACAACCAACACGTGTTTGGACACACGACGAACTCTGCATCACACGGCAAGGGAAATAGAACGTTTTCCACGGTATTTGCGCACTCCCAACATATTGTTTTGTTGTTTGATTGTAATTATTTTAGTTAAAACCGGCCGGATAATTGTAAGTAAATATTTAATATATAATTTTTGTATGTCAGAATTTACGTGTTAATTAATTAATTAATAATTGGACCTACCCCTTTTCTTTCAGTATTTATTGTTTTGTTGTTGTTATTTTGCGGTAAGTACATTACAACTAACAATTAATATGAAACAAAATATTCAATTGTTTTCTTCCATAACACTAACTAACAATCAGATTTTTATTAAATTATCATAATTTTCAATAGCGTTTTTCAAATGTTTTTGTTATACAAGGGTATAAAACTAATATCTCGTTGAATTCAGAAAAAAATAATGAATATAATAGGCAAATAAAAAAAATAGGTTCCCATTTGAAATAAGAAAGTTGCACCCCGTAGTTTGAGAATCACAGGTCTAAAAAAAATTTTCTTTCATTCATTAAAGTAGTCATATAAAATAGAAATTGTTTGCTAATTTTTAACCAACTTCGTAGCTCTTATTCGAGTTAGCAATGGTGCGCCACTTAAAATGAACACCCTGTATATATATATATATATATATATATATATATATATATATATATATTAATTTAGATATACATTTTCCAGTGAATTTTCAATGCATTTACGACATTATGCCTGAAATGTGCTGCAGGCACATGGAAGTGTTGCACCGATAACAGAAAAATCTTGTTTTTCTTTGACTAGAAATACAAAAACACCATAATATACCTTTTGAAACAAAACAAAACATAAGCCTCAAGTGTGACACCAGTGGTCGCGCCGGTCTGTCAGTCCGGAATGCGTTATAGCTAAAATACGACTGCACATAAACAGACGACAACTAGCACTGAATTATCGGGTACAGTAATTAGGAAGGTACTTAAAAGGAACGGTTTTTTAAGCGGCGCATTTAGAAATTATTCGGATTAATAATCACGGCCGGTCTCACACACCGTGTGCGACTACTGTAGGGTTAAGAAGATACTTAGAAATGAGACATGGCTATTTTGCACACCAATCAGTCACTCGAAAAGGTAGCTCCTGAATTTGTAACAAAACTCATCATCTAAGAACTGTAAATGTTTAACTTTAACATCAAGTTCACATGTGAAAATAAATGTGATTTTCCTACAAAATTTTAAAGAGCAATTCATCCATGAATAAATTCATTATCTACGAGAGATTTTTGAAACAAAAGGGTTCTGTTTAAAATGAAACATACTGAATAAATTTTAATTTGTTAATTGGTGTCACATTGCTGCTATCTGGAAATAAAATTTATACTTTGAACAATTAAAAGTTTATGTTGAAAGCGTCTATTGGAACAAACTATTGCAGCTGCCCAAATATCTTATATTGTCCAAGAATAATGATTCCCTATGTTTCGTTTTAAAAAGAACGCTCTAATACATTGCTGTCAAAGTCGTAACCATGGACAGGAAAAATCCCATGTTTCACGTTAAAATAAACTCACTGTCTTATGATGAATGATGAGATGAATCTGTAAGACGCAGCATGCGAAAAAATAAAGGAATACCTGCCACACGATATAGAGATTGGCAACAAAGTTCTCTAGATACCGTATCAATAAGCGGATCTTTTATAACAAGAAAATCCAATACTTCTAAAACTTCTAGAAAAGATTAGCGAAAGCTCAATCAATAGAAGAAAATTAGCAGAACAAGAACTACTAGAATTTTGAAAAGCTGAAAAAATGAGAAAAAAAGTATGACTCAGCAACAGTTGGAGTTAGAAAACGCAAAAATTGATGAAGAAATTGAAATGAATCAAGATGATCAAGATGTTGGTAATGAATCTTCTATAGAACATAATAATGAATTAGATATTCTACAGAATGAAGAAGCTACCGAAGAATGGGTAGAACAAGTAAACTTCAACTCAGAATGTAACGAGACGTCAAATCACACACAAGCAAAAAATAAATTATAATCTGATATTATACAACAGCTTTAGTCATCAACGAAATCCAAATAATGATATACATTCATGTCACGACAAATTTTGAAAATAGATTTGTCTAAATTTTGGAGAAACCCAATGAATGGCCGTCATTTATTTCAGAATTTAGATAAAACATGAACAACTGTGAATTAACTAAAAGGGAAAATATAATACGACTCAGAAAATGTCTCAAAGACGAAGTGCGAAATATAGTTAAAGGACTCTTAATTAATCCGGAAGCTGTCAATGGAAAAATTAATAAGTTAGATTTACATTATCGAAGACCGGATTTAATAATATATAGCTTTTTAGAAGAAATTAAATCCATACCTAATATTTAAAAAAATAATTTGGAAAGAATGATCAAATTAGCAACTGCTGTAAACAATTTTGTAGTTAATTTGGAAGTATTAAATATGCATAACCAATAGCCCAACCTTCAAACTATAGAAGAAGTTTGTTATGGTTAAATTACCTAACAGCTGGAAAATTGAGATGAGATATTCTAATAAAACCTTTAACAAAAATTACGATTTAAAACATATATAATATATAAACAAGTGGCTTACAGAGCAGTCACTAATAGTAAGTCAGATTTTAAGAACAAGTAATAAGAAAATAAAAGTAAAAAATAATTCAAATCTGAAAGTTTTCCTTCACGAAAGACAAAAGAAACCACACTTACTGCAATAGAAATAAAAAAAAAATTGTTCATACTGTAAGAAATCTAATCATGGTTTATAGAAATGTAACATACCTATTTGAGAAAATGACTATTGATGAAAAATGGATATACGTGAAAAATGAAAACATATGTTTTATATGTTTGCAATCGGGTCACGCAAAGAAAGACTGTTGGAGATAAAATAAAGTTTGTATTATTGACGGTTGCACACGTTATCATCATAAATTTCTACATAATGAAAGAAAAAACGGAAGAAAACAGAAGACGATAATGTAACCGCCTTTTCGTATTTTTCTATACAAGCAAAATTCTTCTGAAAGTAGCACCAATTGTGCTAAACGGATCTAGAGGAGAAATTCGGGAGAAATTAATACGTAAGCTCTCTTAGATAAGGCATCAACAGTCAGTCTTATTCACAAGAAAATTATAGATAAACTTGGACTTAATGGACCAACTGAACTTTTAAAAATTCGTTGGACAAATAATCAAAATATTCAAGAATTAGATTCCAAAATTGTGAATTTAGAGGGCAACGATGTAATAAAAAATATAATATAACTAACTTGAGAACAGTAGAAAATTTAGATCTACCCACAAAAACTATCAGAGTGAACAATGGAATCATCTTAAAAATGAAAACATTGGTCCGTATGAAAACGCGAAACCAATGCTTCTCATGGGTAAAAATAGAAATTTCTAGGTTCTAAAAATGCACCTGCGATATCCAGAACAAATTTAGGTTGGATTGTACATGGTAGAATATGTAACAAAAGAAACCATGATAAAAGAATATTGTTTATAAAAGAAGTAGATAATGACCAATTGCACAAATTAATTAATAGTATATTATATATTGAGGGACTAAAGTGCATGATTTAATTCTGAGGGTGAAGTTTATTTCACGAGCCGAAGGTAAGGGAAATAATCACCTGAAGGATTAAAGGTACTTTAGTCCTGTGGTATATACGCTATTTTTTGCACTTCATCCTCAAACGAATACAAAATAGTTAAAAAGAATACACATTTTGTAATTTTGACAGTAAATTTTATGACAAATATTTATATTGTTACCATAGATACTCTGTAACAAATAGCACGTATTTACTTGACAACGGGATTAATTAATTCAATTCCTTGACAACGGGATTAAATATGAAAAATAATCCCTTGGGTTCAAATTAAGAACCTTAGTCTCTAAAAATAAAGACTAAAGAATAGTTTTAGTCCCGGAAGTGCAAAAAGAATCATTTGCTCTCGAAAATTATGAAATACTTTCACCAACACAATTGATAAGAGTCAAAAAAAGAAGAAAAAGCAATAGAAATAATGCAGAAAACTTCTAAACAATATGAAAATAGATGGGAAATAGGATTGTTGTGGAAAGTATTCCCTACCTGAAAGTAAAAAGTATATGGAAAAGAAAATGGATCAAGACTCTAATTTTGCGAAATAGTATATTGCAATAAAATTGAAGATTATTTAACAAAAAATTATGCAAGAAAATTATCTAAAGGAGAAACAGCGGTGGAACCACCTCACATGGTATTTGCCACATTTTGAAATGATAAATCCAAATAAATCTGGAAAGTTTCGATTTGTTTTTCACGTTGCAGCTAAAAATGATAAAATATCATTAAACGATAAATTGTTAAGAGGACCTGATTTAATGTCATCGTTGGTCAGATAATTATTTAATTTTCGACAAAAGAAAATAGCGTTCGCCAGTGATATCAAAGAAATGTTCCATCAAGTAATAATTATAAGAAAAGTAGATCAGGATGGGCAGAGATTTCTATGGAGAAGGATGGATAGGAACGATGAACTTGATACTTACGTAATGCAGGCAATGATTTTTGGTGCTGCGTCATCTCCATTTATTTTTGCGCTCAATATATATAAATAATTTAAATGCAGAGAAATAAATTGTTAAATTGCCAAGAGCATATCAAACAATAAAATATAATCATTATGACCATTTAGATTCAACCGACAAGGAAGAAGAAGCCATTGAATTAATAAAACAAGTTCAAGGAATAAATAAAAGCTGTGGCTTTGAATTGTGTCAATAGAAGAGCAAGTCAAAAATAATACAAGAAAGTATACCCGAGGATTTAAGAGCAAACGTTAAAAAACGTAAAGGTTATAAAAGTTCAGATACTCAAATTGAAAAAGTATTGGGAATGCATTGGAACCCAGATTAAGATATTCTTCAATTTTCGATAAATTTTCAACGCATCGAGGAAAATTTGACAAACGGAAAGAGACCTCCTACTGCCACTTAAGGAGGTACTGGTTCTATCTGCGATATATGAGCATGATGTAAAAATTTAGTATATTGTTAATTACAAATAATAAGAACAACTAATCGGTGTATCAGTCAAAAAAAAAAAGAAATTGCAGCAGTTTTATGATTTATTTACAGCATTAAGGTTGCAGTTGTTCTTATTATTACTATTCCAGTCGATCACCTTACATCACGCATTGTTCATTACATCTTTATAAACGTGCATGTAAATTTTTATGCACATTTACTACCTTGTTTAGGAGTTAGCGTCGTTTTAGTTAGGTACACATGTTTTTCTGAGGTTAGTCTTATTTCCGACATATGAGAATGATATATACATTTAATATATTGTTCGTTACATCTTTCTAAACGAAACGTGCATGTACATTTTTTTGTACAGTTACTAGGGCTGTTTGATATTCTGATTTGAATATCGATATTTGATATGTAAGTTTGTACTTCGCGCCAAACTTGGTCGCCTGACGCTGACTGTCATCTGTCATACGACGAGATAAAATGTCAAAAGAGACGACGTAAAAGCAGGTTAAAGGATCAAGTATCAGTGAGTACGTGCACAAGTGCAGTACCCGCAAGTATTTGCACAAGTGCATTCCCGAGTATTTTTGACAGCTGTCAACACAAGGAACAAATCATCAAGAAATTTGTTATTTATTAAAATTACAGTTAGTACAATGGCAAATACAGGTATCTTATATACTAAAAGACTTAATTAATATTTTCGTCTGCCTAACAACGGGTTTGCGTCGGGCCAACGTTATGAACGGATTATCCGATTTTAATGATTTTTTCACTAGACGATAGAGGTCATCGAGACGCACATTTTTATGTATCATTCAATTGTTTTTGATTTTTTTTGTTTGAGAAAAATGCGAAAAACTAACTTTTTGTTTTTCGTTAATAACAAATGTATGGTTTAAGCTATCGATTTAAAAATTGGTATGTATAGTAAGCAACTAATAAGGAGTTCATGCGACCAGGTTTCAATGTTCTACATAGTATAGTTTTTGACTTATTAATTAAAAACTATACTTCCACAGTGGATCAGAGATTGTATAAACAAAAGTTCAACAAATGACTATTGACGTTTGAATAACGCTACATCTGTCAAACTGACATTTACAATTCGAAATTTAAAATGCATTTATCTAAAGTAATATAATTAATAGAAGCAATTTGTTAATTATATTGAGTTATAATAGTGAGAGCGTAAATATTTTAAATATTTTCATCAATTTTAATAACATTTTAAAGAAAAATTATTTTATTTTGACAGTCATTACAAAGTACAGTCGCAGAAATAGACGTCAGAAGTTTTAGTACATTCAGGGTAAAAATTGTTAACACATTTGAAAAAAAAACAATGCTATGTTCTGTCAAAACTGACGTTTACTGTTTACAATTCGATATTTCAGATGTATGTATCTTAAGTTATATTAGTAATAGAAGCAATTTGTAAATTATATTAAGTAATAATCGAAAGAACAATTTTTGTATTTTTATCAATATTAGCATTTTTTAAATTTTATTTTATTTTGACATTTCAAGTACATTCCCAACAAAAGATGTCAGAAGTTTAGGTACATTCAAAGAAAAAATTATTAACATTATTTTAAAATAAAAAATCTGACGTGGCCATCACACAACCTTCCGCCATATCTAGACTTTAAACAGAAATGTATACGTACTGATTCGTACAATCCGGTGCCCATTTAAAATATACAAATGAAAATCTAAAATATTGAAACACATAAATTTGCATCATCTGAATAAAAATATTCATTCACAGGAAAACTCTTCTGTGCCGAATCTATCCTCCGTTCAATTACTACATTTAATATCTTACTTATGACATATACCACTAGTATGTCAACTTGTCACTCATCTCACCTGTCAATACTTTTTACACAGAAACAAAATTCAGTCGAACATGGATTACAAGATTTCAACGTTTTATTTGATAAATTTATTTTTTAAATTTTACTGCAGTTCTTTAATGCTACCAGATAAAGACAATTTTTTTTATAACGTAAGTTGCAAATAACTTTGCCTCTTATTCTTATTACAAATAAATACTATATTTATCCAAATTTATATAAATTTTTGACAATTAATCTTTTCAATCTTCAAAAAATATCACTTCCGGTAAAGATATTTGTACCAAAATCTAATGGGTTCTTCCAATTTATATACAAATGTTAAATACCAAATATCAAATTTTTTGGGTAATTCGTATTTGAGTTATCCGACTGACAGAAATCCGGCCCTGACCACATAGCTACACACATACACACATAAACACACACACATACATACAGACATCATCGTGAAACTATCAAAAATGAATTGTAAGGACCCTAATTATTCGTGCTCATCCACTAAAAACTCACTACCCGATTTTTAGCATGATTCCAATACCTGCCTTTACAGGTAAGCGGAAGGTAAAAAGCAAAAAAGGAAAGTATCACAAATTCATGGAGTTTGATGCTAAAATAAAGGATTAGAGGAACACTAGGTACCTACTTCCTACTTTATAAAACTATTAAAATTGAAGGTCGACAATCTGCATTAACAAAAAATTATATAGAACAATATCGAGTTTGCTATTACATTAAACTACCAAGTGAGCACTAACTTCATAAAATTGTTGAAAATGGCGACAAACAATTATTGTCATTTGTTTTTATTAAAAATCATATCGAGTTTGATATCAAATTCAAGAGCTGGATAAGGCCTACCTAATTAATAAAATTATTTAAAATGGTGGCCGACGATAGTCATTTATTTTTATCAAAAACAATATAGAATTATATCAGTTTGATATCAAATTAAAGGGCTGGACATGGGCTACCTAATTAATAAAATAATTTAAATCAGTCAGGTGAACACTACTTTATAAAATTGTTTTTATCAAAAAATTATTGAATCAAATCGAATTTGATATCAAATTAAAGGGTTAAATAAAGGCTACTTCATTAATAAAATTATTTAAAATGGTGGCTGACGATTGGCATTTGTTTTTATTTTAAAAAAACAATATCAAGTTTGATGTCAAATAATAAAATTATTTAAAATGGTGGCCGACGATTGTATTTTGTTTTTATAAAAATTTGTGAGAAAAACATACCTATTGAGTATGTCTTGATAAGAGCTGATTGTTCAAAATGGAGACCGACGATCTTAAAATTGTTAAAATCATATTGATTTTAATATCAAAGTAAAGGTCTTGATGATGAGGAGTGATAAATATGTGGGTGATTAGCTTCTGTTTTTTTTTCCCTTTCAAAATAATAGAATCATTTCAAGTTTGATATATCAATTTAAAAATTTTGATTAGGTACCTACCTACAATAGTGTTCAAGATGACATTCGACAATCATCTTTTGTTTTTAGTTGGATAACCAGGATATTTATTTTATTCTAAAATTTTAATGGCTTTATTAAAATTTATATTGAAGAAGGAGGATGAATAATTTGAAATTGTAATTAAATAATTATAATTTCATCATAAAATTTTTTCGGTAGAGTCTAAATGTTAAAATCGTTATAATTGAGGCACGAAGTGCCGAATCCTTCCATATTCAGAGTTCGCGGAGTTTGAGCCCGCGAAGCGGGCGAATCCCCCTTGTTGCGCGGCAGCGCGACCTAGCTGAAGGCCCGCGTAGTTCTATACTAAAATTTGTATGGTTTAACTAAAATTTATATTGATGAAGGAAGAAGAATAATTTTAAATAATTATAATTTCATCATATAATTTTTTTCAGTAGAGTCTAAATGTTAAAATTGTTATAATTGAGGCACGAAGTGCCGAATCGTCTCACATTCAGAGTCCGCGGTGCTTGAGCCCGCGAAGCGGGCAAACCCCTCTTGTCGCGCGGCAGCGCGACCTAGCCGAAGGCCCGCGTAGCGAGGCCTGACGCTAGTATTTACTATCTACATTATATTTTTTATCAAAAAATTGAACAATTGCATTGGACTAAGTGCCAATGTCATTGATCTGACGTTTATGTGACAGATCAAATATTAATTATTTTATATTAAAAATATCGAATTTTCCTCGAGAAATATTCTACCAATATACCACTCGTAAATGACAAATACATCAGAATATTTTCTCTCGTGCACATCCGTGCACTCGAAAAAATATTCAGGTATTTGTCATGCACTTGTGATATAACTATTGAATATTTATTAATGACAATTGTATTGATTCAGGTACATTATTGAAAATGTGTAAATTGTTATGAGCTTTGTGCTAGTGTGTAATTCTGTTTATTTTAATTACAGTTGTTTTACTGCATCAACACGTGTCTAATAATAAATCGGAAAATCCTACTCCTCAATCGCTAAGTCTGGTATTCAGACTTACAGATATAAAATTAATATCGATAATATCAATGTATTTTTTCTTCGAAATATCGATATTATATCGATATATCGATTTAAACGAACAGCCCTAGTTATAGTATGTTTTGTTCGCCCTTGTATAAATTCTGTGACACGATTCAATTTTATTTTAAAAAATACAGTATCTATAATTTTTACAAATTACCCAGGTATAATATTGAAGATGAAAGAAGTCTGAATAAGGTCATTGTAAAAAATTCTGGGACGAAGAATCACACAGAGGCAGGATATATCGATATATCAAACATCGATATGTCAAACATCAATACTTATATCAAACATCGATACTTAAATCAAATATCGATATGTCGATATATTAAACATCGATATATCAAATATCGATATATCAATACATCAAAAATCGATATATCAATACATCGATATACTTATCGTTATTTTTTCTTCGAAATATCGTTATTCGATATATCAATACCTACATCGATATACTTATCGATATTTTTTTCGAAATATCGTTATTCGATATATCGATATAATATCGGTATATCGATTTAAGCGAACAGCCCTAACAGTTACTACCTCGTTTAGGAGTTATCGTCGTTTCAGTTAAACACATGTTTTACTCAGCAGCCCGCCATCAGTGCAAATCACATGTTTTCAGATATTAAAATTGGTGGTGACAATAATTTCCACACTCATTTTGTGTAATGAGTGTAAATTTTTCTAAAAATACATTTTTCATACCTAAAACACTTTATTTCCTGTAATCTCTGAATAAGTATTCAAATAAACGATTTTCACGGAATTTGAGACATAATTAATTTTGCTGAACTAGAAAGTGTGCACCCTGGTTAGAATGCCGAATAAAAACGTATAAAAAATGTTTATACGATTCTATGGTAGTCGATATGTGTATTGAAACACCTCTTTTACCATAAAATGTCGGAAATCCGGTAATTTAATTTATAGTTTTCTATCCGCATATACGAATTTATGGTCTATTCGTTTGTATGGGACATAATGGTAAACAAGTAGATAGGATTATATAGGAATCTATGGTAGTCGATATGTGTTTTGGAACACCCATTTTACCATAAAATGCTGGAAATACAGTTATTTATTTTATTGGTTTTTATCCGCATTTACGAATGTAAGTCTATCCGTTCGAATGGGATATAATGGTACACAAGTAGAACGGATTTTATAGGAATCTATGGTATTTAATATGTGTATTGGAATGCGCATTTTACCATAAACTGCTGGAAATCCAGTTATTTATTTTATTGGTTTTTATCCGCCAATGTAAGTCTATCCGTTCGTATGGGATATAATGGTACACACGTAGAACGGATTTTATAGGAATCTATGGTATTTAATATGAGTATTAGAACGCGCATTTTACCAGAAACTGCTGGAAATCCAGTTATTTATTTTATTGGTTTTTATCCGCATTTACGAATGTAAGTCTATCCTTTCCTATGGGATATAATGGTACACAAGTAGAACGGATTTTATAGGAATCTATGGTACTTAATATGTATTTTACCATTCATTATCATTGCTGGTTACAGTCTATCGGTAGAAGGTATAGGTTAGAAGCTACAGGTAAGAATAACGGCGAAGTAAGCACTTCGAAAATAGTAATTTCGCTATTAACTTTTAATTGGATTTTATCCGTTTCTATGTAATACGCATTCTATTTGATCCTACGAGCAAAGTGGGATACTATTTTCTATGAGAATTTATACGCATTACACACTTAGTGATTCCTATACGGTTTTATAGTAACTTCGCTATTAAATTTTAATTGGATTTTATACGTTTATATGTGATACACATTCTATTTGATCCTATGGGCAAAGTGGGATACTATTTTCTATGAGAATTTCTACGCATTACACACTTAGTGATTCCAATACGGTTTTATAGTAATTTCGCTATTAACTTTTAATTGGATTTTATCTGTTTTTATGTGATATACATTCTATTTGATCCTATGAGCAAAGTGGGATACTAACATTATGAGAATTTATACGCATTACACACTTAGTGATTACAATACGGTTTTATAGTAATTTCGCTATTAACTTTTAATTGAATTTTATCCGTTTCTATATGATACACATTCTATTTGATCTTATGAGCAAAGTGGGATATTAATTTTTATGAGAATTTATACGCATTACACACTTAGTGATTCCTATACGGTTTTATAGTAATTTCGCTATTAACTTTTAATTGGATTTTATCTGTTTTTATTTGATATACATTCTATTTGATCCTATGAGCAAAGTGGGATACTAACATTATGAGAATTTATACGCATTACACACTTAGTGATTACAATACGGTTTTATAGTAATTTCGCTATTAACTTTTAATTGAATTTTATCCGTTTCTATATGATACACATTCTATTTGATCTTATGAGTAAAGTGGGATACTAATTTTTATGAGAATTTATACGCATTACACACTTAGTGATTCCTATACGGTTTTATAGTAATTTCGCTATTAACTTTTAATTGGATTTTATTCGTTTCTATGTGATACACATTCTATTTGATCCTATGAGCAAAGTGGCATGCTATTTTCTATGATAATTTATACGCATTACACACTTAGTGAATTTTATACGCTTTGAATTGTATTTACAGTTTGGATTTTATTGTTTTCTATGGGTTTTTATAAGATTTGAATTGTATTTACAGTTTAGATTTTATTGTTTTCTATGGGTTTTTATAAGATTTGAATTGTATTTACAGTTTAGATTTTATTGTTTTCTATGGGTTTTTAAAAGTTTTGAATCATGCTTTGATTGTATCGTCTTTTATGGGGTTTTATATGATTTGAATCGTGTTTACAGATTGGATTGTATTGTTTTCTGGTTTTTATATGATTTGAATTGTATGTACAGTTTGGATTATATTGTTTTCTATGGGTTCTTATAAGATTTGAATAGTATTTATAAGTAGTTTGGATTTTATTGTTTTCTTATTGAAAATACAATCACATTATGCTCATAGGATCAAATAAAATGTGTTGTCATATAGAAACGGGGAAATTACTATAAAACTGTATAAAAATCACAAAGTGTGTAATGCATATAAATTTTTATAGAAAATAGTTACCCATTCTGCTCATAGAATCAAATAGAATGTGTACATATAGAAACGGATGTAATCCAATTAAAAGTTAGCGAAATTACTATAAAAGCGTATAAAATTCACTATGTGTGTAATGCGTATAAATTATCATAGAAAATATAGTATCTCACTTTGCTCATAGGATCAAATTGTTTGGATTTTATTGTGTGTACCACATAGAAACGGATAAAATCTAATTAAAAGTTAATAGCGAAATTACTATAAAAGCGTATAAAATTCACTAAGTGTGTAATTCGTATACATTCTCATAGAAAATAGTACCTATCCCACTTTGCTCATAGGATCAAATAGAATGTATGTCACATAGAAACGAATAAAATCCAATTAAATGTTAATGGCGAAATTACTATAAAATCGTATAGGAATCACTAAGTGTGTAATGCGTATAAATTCTCATAGAAAATAGCATGCCACTTTGCTCATAAGATCTAATAGAATGTGTATCACATAGAAACGGATAAAATCCAATTAAATGTTAATAGAGAAATTACTATAAAACCGTATAAAATAACGAATTGTGTATTTGCGTACTAATTCTTATAGAAAATAAATTGCCATTCTGCGTATAGAACCGAATAGATTACATTTCTCATAGAAGCATATAAGATCCGTTAAGAATTTTATCGTAAATTTACAATTGTTGCAGATAAAATATGTTCCGAATTGATCCAGATTAAAACTCAATAGAACATATTACCACATTACGTATAAAATGACAATAGAAATATTACGGCACATACATTCCCATAAATTCTCATAAAGTTTTTATTACAACTTTGAGGCATGCGGATAAAATTCGGCGTGTGCATATAAATTATCATAAACTCGCATTCAAACTTTATGTGTATTAATTACTATTTTATCCGGCATTTTAACCAGGGCAGTTACTGGAAGGTCAAAGATGTCAGAATATCTTTGACTTTAGAGACAAAAGTTGAGATTCACAATAATTGCCGTAAAATATCCGAAGGGGTGCAAATAAACTCACTTTCAATATCACTACAACATTCTGCATGAAATGTCATAATTTTTATCATAAATTACACCATAAAGCGAAAATTACAAAATTGATCTGTCAGTTTTTAGATATTGTTATTGTTTTCAGCTCTGACAAGCAAGCCCACCTGATTTGTTTTACTTAAATTTGAAAATATGTTATTTCCAATTTGTTTTATTAATTGTAAATATTTCCCACTTTCTTAGAAAAAGTAGTATGCGGAAAGGGTCATTGAAAAACACGCTCGTGCTCCAACTGTCATAGGTACTAGTTTTCAATGAAGCCCTTTCCACACATGTATTACAATATACTATTAATATTATGTTCTATACTTGTAGAAACATCCATGCAAAATATCATTACGATTCACTACTTAGATTTAAAGATATTAAAGAAAATGTGAACAAATATTTACTTTTTTGACGTCTCCCGAAAGATTGCGTAAAACATACGGCACCGCCGCATGGATCGCATTCGAGATTATAAAATTGAAATATTGGGGACGCAAATTACCTTATGACATCACAAGTAGGCTGTTTAAACTGTCAATGTAACATTTGTTACCGTTTCTGCGGTTTTACCGTTTTACCTTCCTCCATACCTGTAAAGGAAGGTATTGGAATCATGCTAAAAATCGGGTTTTGAGTTTTTAGTGGATGAGCACTCAGTTTTGATAGTTTCCCCATGATGTCTGTATGTGTGTGGTCAAGGCCGTATTTCTGGAGGTCGAATAACTCAAATACGAATTACCCAAAAATGTTGATATTTGGTATTTTACATTTGTATACAAATTGGAAGAGCTCATTAGATTTTGGTACAGATATCTCCACCGGAAGTGATGTTTTCTGATGAGTAAAAAGATTAATTGTTAATTTATAAAAATTTGGATAAATAATATAGTATTTATTTGTAATAAGAATAAGAGGAAAACATATTTGCAACTTATGTTATAAAAAATCTGACGTGGCCATCACACAACCTTCCGCCATATCTAAACTTTAAACATAAAAATGTATAGGTACGTATACAATCTGGTGCCCATTTAAAATATACAAATACAAATCTAAAATATTCAAACAGAAATTTCATCACCTGAATAAAAAGATTCATTCACAGAAAAACTCTCTGTGTTGAAGCCATCCTCCGTTCAATTATTACTACATTTAATATCTTACTTATGACTTATATGGCGCTAGTATGCCAACTTGTCACCCGTCTCACCTGTCAATATTTTTTACGCAGAAACAAAAATCAACCTACCATGGATTACAAGATTTCAACGTTTTATCTGATAAATTTATTTTTTTCAAAATCGGCATGAAAATCTTCATTTCCTGACTAATTTGAGTCTTAAAAGTAAGATTTCCATGACTACTATCGGAGTAATAAGTATAGTCACTCGGATGTAAAGTTGAATAACTTGTTTAAAAAATCCAAAAAATTTAAATAAAACTTTATACTAAAGTATGCACATTTCTACGTTATTGTATAGAATTTCAAATTTTTAAATGTATATGTGAAGAAATAACAAAAATTTAAAGCAAAAATGAGCTATGATTTTGACACATTTTAGAAAATGTTAACTTTAATGACGTCTACTGTTAATGCAAAAAAATTCAAATTTTGGTATAGTACAGTTATAAGCTTAGTTAAGTGATTTGCTACTGTAATTTTTTTTTAAATTTATATTTTGTTTATAATAATAAAATAAGTGAACATGTAATATCTTTGTTACTGGTAATCTTATAAGATTCAAATTCGGGTTACCGATGCCTTTTATAATTATAAAAAAGAATTGTTAATCATTTTTATTTTAAGCTTATTATATAAAATATAATAATTGTTTTCTGAAAAAGTGATACCTCAGGATTCATAAATTTCAGAAATTTTTTTATTAAAATTCAAGTAATAATTTTTAAATAAAAATTATAAACAAATCTTTTTTATAATTATATAAGGCATCGCTAACCTAAATTAGAATCTTATAAGATTACCAGTAACAAAGATGTCACATGTTCACTTATTTTATTATTATAAACAAAATATAAATATTTAAAAAAAATTACAGTATCAAATAACTTAACTAAGCTTGTAACTATACTTTACCAAAATTTGAATTTTTTTGCATGATGTATATTGACAGTAGACGAGTAGACGTCATTAAAGTTAACAGTTTCTAAAATGTGTCAAAATCATAGCTCATTTTTGGTATAAATTTTTGTTATTTCTACACATAAACATTTAAAAATTTGAAATTCTATACAATAACGTAGAAATGTGCATACTTTAGTATAAAGTTTTATTTAAATTTTTTGGATTATTTTTAAACAAGTTATTCAACTTTACATCCGAGTGACTATACTTATTACTCCTACTAGTCATTTTTACTTTCTACTGTCCGTAGGTACAGTATTGTTCAGAAATAATGCCCAGACGCCCTACTACAGTGCCGACAGTTTATGAAAAATTCGATATACGTTCGATTGAGTGAGGGTGATGAGAGATAAGTAGCAAAGGAAAGGTATATTGCTTCTATTCCAAGAAAATGGAACCAAATTTAGAAGTATCCTCTTTACCTGAGAGGCAAGATAATACCTTGACTTTGAATTTCGTCAAGTGTATGAAATCGAAATGAATTTTGAACCAGAGAGTTAAACTGTAACCTACAATGTAAGAAATAAAAATGTTTAGATTTTTGTTTCAGTTTTAATCTGATTTGTAACACACAGCGGGCCAAGCCGCCCCTGACCATATCCCCACTCCGAGGGAGCCTATCAACCTATCAAGTCAGTCGAGCGAAGACCCTACGCGAGAGAAGACGTGTCCGAAATACATAATAATATTTTGTATAAGGTTGTTATTTGAATAAATGTTAATAATAAACACACACACACACACAGTGATTTTATTTAAAAGTAGAAGTTGTAAGAAAACGGGCATCTTACAGTGGCGCCCAACATAGAGCCGATTAAATTATTGTGATGTGTTACGAACAATACCAGGAATAACAGTGACGCAACAACTCTCGTGTTGACATTGTTAAACGCTGACTCGGAATCGGGACATTGTTTAGGGTGAATGTGATTCGTAGAATTTCGATCGTATTGACATACCGACAACAATGCCGCCAAAGAAAGAGGGACAGAACGCAACAACAGCTGTAACTCTTACAAACGAACAGTTTGCAGAATTGATATCACAGATTACAGCATCTGCGAGATTAACTACAGAAACATCAAGGGATGCCGCAACATCCAGTCCGTTAACAGTTAACCAGTTATCCGGTAACTTCTCTAAGTGTACCGCGCGGTTTGACGGCAGCGAAAAATCGGACGTTGATGCATTTATTGATGCTGTGATAACATTTAAAGATTGTGTTTTAGTCAATGAGGATAACGCGCTACGTGGCCTATCTATGCTACTTGAGGGTACCGCTGCGACGTGGTGGAAAGGCATAAAAGACACGATTCAGAATTTTGATGATGCAATCAAGGCATTACGAGATGCGAAAATTACCGCCACACTTAATTTTCCGAGAAATTTTTCGCCGCGAACAAAATCATAATGAATCAAGTGAACTTTTTGTGTGTTACGTACGATCGTTGCTAGCACAGTTGCCGTATAAATTACAAGAACGCGCACAAATTGACATTGTGTATGGACTAATGAATCATAACATACGTAAAAGACTAACACCAGATATTGAATCGTTTCAAGTTCTGTTGAAACGCGCGAAAGACATTGAGTACGCACAACGCGAAGTGAAACAGCAAAGTTCACCAACGCTTCAGGTCGACAAACAGAAGAACAACCAACTAGAGAAGAAACTTCGACCCAAGTGTGCCTACTGCAAGTTCTTTGGGCATACGGAGGACGTCTGCCGAAAGAAGAACACCAAAGCTGACCAGGAGCAAGGCAGTAAGCAACCAACAGCCGATTTGAAGAAGGAACCGAGTAAGGCACAACTCACCTGTTTTGGATGCGGAGCACCTGGGTACGTACGGAGTAACTGTCCAACTTGTACTAACGTCACCCCCATTCCTGATTCTTTATCACCAGTAAATTTTTCCTCTATCAATTTATTGACTGATATCAAAACAACCTGTCGACCTACGGTACAAATTGAAATCTTGGGTTTAAACGGGGTAGCATGTTTTGATACTGGATCAAAGAAAACGATTGCAGGGGCTCAATTATATAATATCCTCATGTCACGCGGACATGAATATAGTGAAGATGAAATGGACATCAAGTTAGCAGACGGTAAGAATCGTAGAGTTGTAACAAAAACATTTTCGGTCGACATACACATAAATAGTCGTATTGTGCCAACGAAAGTAATGGCTATACCGAAATTCACTGAAAGTAAAATGCTTCTCGGAGTAGATTTCATACAAGATGCAAAAATCACCCTGGATGTAGGCAACAACGAATGGTTTTTTTCAGACGGACCTGGAAAACGAAACAAGTTTTTCG
Source organism: Agonum fuliginosum (assembly GCA_947534325.1). Lineage (NCBI taxonomy): Eukaryota > Metazoa > Arthropoda > Insecta > Coleoptera > Carabidae > Agonum > Agonum fuliginosum. The sequence goes on along the minus strand of OX384030.1, from coordinate 44,571,557 downwards.
GTGAATTTGGCAAAGTTGTCCCTGTAGTTGCAATACAAGAAGTCGAAAACCTCCTCCGCGCCGATGAAGGTCAGAATCTGAGTGATAAGCAAACACTCCAGATATCGCAGCTTCTTTCTGAATTCGAATCCATATTCGCACCTAATAAAGAACCTACGTCTTTTGCAGAACACAGAATAAATCTTTCTGATGATACACCTACCGCTGTTCCGTCTTATAAACTGTCACCGGTGAAGAATTTTTGCAACGGGAATTGGACGAAATGTTAGCCAACGATGTTATAGAGGAATGTGAATCTCCATACGCCGCACCTGCCGTTCTAATTCCCAAAAAGGATGGTTCATATCGCATTTGCGTCGATTACCGACGTCTAAACAACATAACTATCCCAGACCGATACCCCCTACCCAGGATTGACGAATTATTGCACGCAACAAAAAAATCTCAATATATGTCAACTTTAGATTTAAAATCCGGATATTGGCAAGTCCCAGTTCGAATGGAAGACAGAGACAAAACAGCATTCACGACTCCCTTTGGAAATTTCCGATGGAAACGCATGCCTTTTGGGTTGCGAAAGCGCCATCTACCTTCCAACGACTGATCGACCGATTTCGATCGGGCCTAAAGGATATGTTCATTCTAGCATACTTGGATGACATGGTAGTTCTGTCTTCAAGCTTCGAAGAGCATATCGAAGATTTACGACGTGTGTTCCAAAGATTGCAGTTATTCAATCTACACGCCACTCATACTAAATGTCGCTTTATCGCGTCAGAGATCAAATATTTAGGGCATCTAATAACACCACAAGGCATTAAACCTGACCCTGAAAAGATTTCAGCTATAGCCGCCATGAGAAGGCCACAAAATGTGAAACAATTGTTAACCTTTCTGCAAACGGGATCATGGTTCCGAAGATTTGTGCCAAGATATTCAAGTATCGCACGCCCTCTTAGCGACTTGACCAAGAAGAATTCAAAATGTATTTGGAATTCGGAGCAAGAGGAAGCATTCGATACTTTGAAGGAATTGCTGACGAGTGCGCCCGTATTACAACAAGCCGATCCTACAAAACCGTATGTATGTATTGAGGACCGATGCCAGTGCATATACGTTAGGGGCAGTTCTACTCCAGGGGGAGTTACCAGAACAACATCCCGTCGAATATGCCAGTAGACTGCTCACGGCAGCCGAAAAAAATTATAGCACCACGGAGCGCGAGGCACTAGCGGTTCTTTGGGCAATGGAGAAGTTCCGCGGCTACGTTGAGGGAACTAGGATATCAGTGATATCGGATCACCAATCTCTTCGTTGGCTCATGACGTTGAAGACACCGAGTGAGCATTGCAGACATATGAACTAAACATTGATTACACTCCCGAGCGAATGCTGTTGCAGACACCCTTTCTCGTCCGCCACAAGACAATGAAGAAATTGCAATATGTGATGTTACCGTAGACTTACCAACAATTTCAGCTGAAGAACTAAGAGAACAACAATTGTCCGATCCTGATTTCAAGAAAATTGTTGATTGTTTTGAATCCGCTGCAGATTCAGAGGAATTTACTCGATGGCCACAGCGTGGATATTTATTACTTAATGGGATTCTACACATACTCCAGTCAAAATACGGGGGAGGGTTGTATTATTACTGGCAACTACAAGATTTGGTCTAGTATAGGTTTTTTGGATCGCTGATCACGAATTTCGGGGTCATTTTGTAAAGAAATGGGTATTTTTTATATATTCGCACTTTGAGTGCCCAGATTTGGCACAATAGGGGTTTTTTGGGTCGCTGATCAAGAATTTCGGGGATTTTTTTAATAAAAATTAATATTTCACCCTTAAATTAACACAAAGTGCGAAAATAACAAAGACACCCTTTTTTGGGAATACTTTTAGGTAATTTAAGGGTGAAATATTAATTTTTATAAAAAAACCCGAAATTCTTGAACAGCGATCCAAAAAACCTATACGGGCTAAATCTGGACGCTCAAAGTGCGAAAATAGCAAAAATACCCTTTTTGGGGTTAGTTTTAGCTAATTTAAGGGTGAAATATTAATTTTTATTAAAAAAATCCCCGAAATTCTTGATCAGCGACCCAAAAAATCCCTTTGTGCGAAATCTGGGCACTCAAAGTGCGATTATATTTAAAAAAAACCCATTTTGGGGGTAGTTTTTGCAAATTTAAGGGTGTTCCGCACATTTCTTTACAAAATGACCCCGAAATTCGTGTTCAGCGATCCAAAAAACCTATACTAGACCAAATCTGGTAGTTGCCAGTAATAATACAACCAAACCCGTATTTTGACTGGAGTAACAAGTAAACTTGTGATAACGATGACAAAGAAGCCGTCCTTGTTATACCACAATCACTTATTCAAAAAATCCTGCATGAGTGTCATGATTCTCTAACCGCCGGACATTACGGAATAGAGAAAACCTTACAAAAGATTAGCTCTCGTTATTATTGGATGGGTCGCATGATAGAAAAAAAAACGTGTATAAATTGTCAACGATACAAACCTACTAACTTGAAACCCGCTGAGTTGCTCCAAACTCCTGTACATCATAGAAGGTTCGAAGTCCTCTCTATCGATCTGTTTGGTCCTTTACCAGTAACAAGAAACGGAGAAAAATGGATACTCATCATTGAAGACACTGCTACTCGTTGGGTAGAGATTTTCCCTTTGCAAGATGCAACCGCTGAAAATTGTGCAAAGATCTTAATAGAAGAAATCATCTTGAGATATGGAACACCCCGAAGAGTAATCAGTGATAACGGTCCCCAATTTATTAGTCAGGTAATGCAAAAGATTGCCTATTGCTTAGATTTCAAACAGACACTTATACCAGTCTATCACCCCGAATCAAATCCCGTCGAAAGAAAAAATCATGAACTAAAGACTCAGTTAGCTATTTTGGCATCAAAACATCACGATCAGTGGGTAGATCATTTACCTAGCATCAGATTCGCCCTGAATTCGACAAAATGTCAAGCTACAGGATACTCACCTGCGTATCTTTGTTTTGCTCGAGAACTACGCACTCCTGCAGATGTGGAAAGAGATTTATGAGCGATCATCGAAAACTCGTCCCTCGTTTGTCAAATCACCCCGTATTTACAGACGTTTGCTATAGCATTAAAAGAAGCTAACGAAGAACATGAACGCCAACAAGATCAAACAAAGAAATATGCTGATAAGGTACGACGGATGGGTCCAGAATATAACATCGGTGATAAGGTCATGGTAACGGTCCATGCCCTTAGTAATGCCCAGAAGGGTTATACTTCTAAATTTGCACCCCGAAGGGATGGTCCCTATATAATATGCAAACAGGTATCAGCCACCAGTTACCAAATCGCTTCTCCTGCCACCCCGGAGATTCCTATTGGTACCTATCATGTATCCGCCCTAACTCCCTTCCACTCTTCAAATGAAACAGTTACTCCTGTGCCTGTGTGTCCGTTACAGAAACGTGGACGACCCCGGAAGAGCCCTGCTGATCCGTTACCCCAGTCCGTGAAGAGAAGAGGAAAAAAAAAAGAAGAAACCTACTACATTCCAGTATTGCACACGAGGTCGTACTTGCAATCCTGAGGGGGAGTCTGTAACACACAGCGGGCCAAGCCGCCCCTGACCATATCCCCACTCCGAGGGAGCCTATCAAGTCAGTCGAGCGAAGACCCTACGCGAGAGAAGACGTGTCCGAAATACATAATAATATTTTGTATAAGGTTGTTATTTGAATAAATGTTAATAATAAACACACACAGTGATTTTATTTAAAAGTAGAAGTTGTAAGAAAACGCGCATCTTACAGATTTAATTAACAAATCTGATTCAATAAATTATTTTTTTCAATACCTGCACCGAAAACGCCATCTTTGGTCCCTATTATTAGGGACGAACGTGAGGTATTTCTGACCGGTCAGTAATATTCCTCCCTGGGGAGGAAAAGTAGTTTTCCTATGCGGGTATCCACTTGATTTTTTCTCCTTAGGGAGGAAAAGTACGTTTTCTCTCGTCTTATGCGGAAATCCACTTGTATTGATCCTAGGTGTAAAAATAATAACTTTTATCGATATTTCAGTACATTTACAGTACCTAATATGTTCTTTACTACAACCGTACGACTCATTTAAAATAGATAAGATTTTTTTGTTGTGAAGTTTTTTCAGCACATTTTAAAATAATATTTAGAAATTTTCTGTCATTTATAATAAATTGCTATAAATAGTCATAACTATCTTATCTTGAACCAGAAAAAAATTATTTATAATGCTGTAAGTGTTAATGATCATTTTAGAGATAATAGGTACATCAGCAAATCTCTTGTATGGCCATATATTTAAGTTACAGAAATGTGTGTTTCTGATAACTTTTGTCTCCGACTGTACGACCAGTTCATTCTTAAGTTACGCTTAATAGTAAGTAGAACTTAAAGTGAAAAATCTGACGTGGACACCACATGACTTCCTTGTACGCCTATTAAACTGTTCATATTTTTTTAAATAACTAAAATGTTGAATTATATTATACAAATATATAAAGTACTACTGCTACTATACTCACAAATATATTTTAGTCATTTTATTTAAACTGCAGAAGAAGATATAAACGATATTTTACTATTGTCACTGCCACTGTCACTGTCATGTCATAATCATTTAAATTTTACGTAGTAACAAATTTTTGTGAATATAACAGCATGATATTTATTTTTTAAATGCTTAATGTACCTACCCAGATTATCTAGTAGCGAATCTGCAATGTATCAAAAATATACATAACTATGTAACAAGGCAAGTTAACCACTTTTATATAACAAAAAAGAATAAAACAAGTTCGTCTATATCAATTTTTGATAAAGGTCTGGTTATATATAATAAATTACCTTCGGAAATAAAAGAATCTAAGACTGTTAAAGAATTCAAATATAAACTTAGGCAAATGTATTTATCTTTGTAAATTTTTTGAGTTTATTTTTTCCATGTATGGTAAATTACTTCCTATGTATCTTAAAATCTAATTTGTTAATGTATTTATTTCATTACAACTATTGATTTGTACTTGTACCTGATTTATTTGTACTTATTAGCTTTTGTGCTAAATAAATAAAGATTATTATTATTATTATTAATTTCCAAAAGGTACTAGTAACAATTTCCGCTAAATTTTTATATAACCATGGTTCCTATTATTGTAATCAATGCTTCCATTGGCTGTTATTTGTGTCATGCAATTTTCTTCCTAAATACTATTCGAGATAATTTTTTGAGAGAATTTTTGTCTATTCCACGGCAACTTATTGTAATTTCAAAACATCACGAAAAATTGTTAGATGATGTTTTGTGTCGTGAAATTGTTAGAAATAAGTTGCCGTGGAAACGAGAAAATAATTCTCAAAAAATTATCATCTCTTATGATATTACTCCTGAAAATCGCATGATACAAATGACAGCCAATGGAAGAATTGATTACAATAATAGTAACCATGGTTATATCAATTTTTTTACTTTACTTGATTTAAAAACTAGGAGAAGCGATTTGAAGTTATCTCGCTGAGCCATATTTACACTGTATAAATACGAGAAAAATATCACTAGATTTTTTTGCGGCAAAATTAAATTTGACATTTCAGCGTGAAGATCATCTTCAGTTTTATTTTATATCTATTGTTTGTTAATTAACCAAAATAGTTATTTTTATAACAAGTTTTTAAAATATAGTTTTGTCGAACGCGAACGAAAATTGCAGCCCGAGCGAAGATCGTTTAAGTTCGACAAAATATTTTCAATTCGTGTTATACACACTATTTTTTCTACTCCTGCAAAACAAGGAACTTAAATAAAAGAATAACCATTAATTTGACATTTATTGTCAAATTTTTGTAAAATACCAATGTTGTTGCGAAAACAATGGACATTCAAAGAAAAGCAAAACTGTATTGCAAAGTAGGTACCCAAAAGTGCACAGTTAAAATTGACAAAATATTTACAAAGTTAAAGGGCTCTCCAGGTCCACAAAATATTTTGTTATAGTTTTGTTAAAAATAATTTGTTAATGCTGTTTGTTTAAAATAACAAAAATAATTTGTTACAGTATACAACATCGATTGCTCAGTTGTACTTTTAAATTTGCTAAAATTTAACAAATCATTTTGGACTATTTGCAACTGTATTTGTCAAAATCCACAGCAAATATAGTTAATACAACGATATCATTTGTTAATTTTTAACTACAGTAAAAGTTAATTTAACAATTTTTTTGTATAATTTACAAGCCACTGTTGCTAAAATAACAATATATTTAGCTGTTTTAGCAAATATTGAAGTAAAATTTTACAAAGAAATTTGTTAATTGCAACCTCGTTTAACAAATAATTTTGCTATTTTAGCAAATAAATAGTTAATATTATTTAGAAATTTTGGTGAAAAAATTATTCGAAAATACAATACACAATTATATATTTTCTATCCAGAAATTTCGATTATCTTGTAACCATCCAGACAGAAGTTTCCAAAAATACTTGAAAACTTATGATCTTGAAAATGGTTACATGATAACCAAAACGTCGGGACAGAAAATAAATAATTGGGAATTGAATTTCCAAATATCTATTTAACCAAAATTAATAATTTTTATTGTTATTAATGTAGGTGATAATAAAATATTTTTTGAAGAAAAATATGTGTAATTAATTTATTACATCTATTTATATAATGTGGAATAAAAATATGTTTAAAAAGCTAAACAAGAAAATAAATAACATTATGTTAATAATATACAAAAAATAACAGTAAATACTAAAAAACTTCATATATATTTTATTTCATATACTAGCAGTCTTCTAGTTTACAATTTCATATTTTTCAAATTTTAAAACATCTTCAAGGGTAGTATCTGTCTGTAAAACAAACATATTATCAACGAAATATACCTTTTGAAACCAGTATAGTAGGTAGAACTCATCTTTAGGTTATAAGTAAAATAGGTTATACTCGTAATTGGCTTAATTTGATTTTAGATTTAATTCATAAGCGAATAACTCGTTGTTAGGTTATATTCATCTTTAGATAAAACTCATCTTTAAAATAAATTGGTTTTTAAATAATATTTGTATTTAGATAAAACTTGTTTAAATACAACTCATCTTTTAATAGCAATCGTCTTTACATAAAACTTGACTATGGATAGAACACGTCTTTAGAATAAACTGGTCTTATAATTTAACTTGTCTCTAATTTAAACTTGTATTATAAATTAAATTCGTTTTTAAGTTAAATTCGTTTTTAAGTTAAATTCGTCTATAGATTCAACTCGTCTTTAGATAAAACATTCGTCTTTAGGATAAACTCGTCTTTAGATAGATCTAAGTTTTCCATCCAAAGCTTGTATGGATATCCCATCCGAAGCCTGTGGGAGTGTCCCCATCCAAAGCCTGTGGAGGTGTTCCATTTTAATACTGTTAACACGCTCCATCCAAAGCCTGTAGAGGTGATCCATTCAAAGCATGTGGAGATGTTCCTTCTAAAGTCACCCACACACACACATACAAACACACAGACAAACATAAACACAAACACATACACATACACACCAACACACGCACACACAAACATACGCACACACCAACACAAACTCAAACACATACACACAAACACATACACACAAACACATACCATACAATCAAACATATACACAAACACATACACATATACACAAACACATACACATACACACAAACACATACACATACACACAAACACATACACATACACACAAACACATACACTCAAACACATACACACCAATACACGCACACACAAACATACGCACACACCAACACAAACTCAAACACAAACACATACACACAAACACATACACACAAACACGTTCACCCAAACACAAACTCAAACACCATCACATACACACAAACACATACACACTAAGACATACACACAAACACATACACACAAACACATACACACAAACACATACACATAAACACATACACACAAACACATACACACAAACACGTACACACAAACACGTTCACCCAAACACATACACACAAACACATACACACAAACACATACACACAAACAAATACACACAAACACATACACACAAACAAATACACACAAACATACACACACACCAACACAAACACAAACACCATCACATACACACAAACACGTACACACAAACAAATACACACAAACACATACACACAAACACGTACACACATACACACAAACACGTAGGTACACAAAAAAACACACACACACACACAAACACGTACACACAAACACATACACACAAACACGTACACACAAACACATACACACACAAACACATACACACAAACACGTACACACAAACACGTTCACCCAAACACATACACACAAACACATACACACAAACACATACACACAAACAAATACACACAAACATACGCACACACCAACACAAACACAAACACCATCACATACACACAAACACATACACACAAACACGTACACACAAACACGTACACACAAACAAATACACACAAACATGTACACACAAACACATACACACCAACACACGCACACACAAACATACGCACACACCAACACAAACACATACACACAAACACATACACATACACACAAACACATACACACAAACACATACACACAAACACATACACACAAACACATACACACAAACACATACACACAAACACGTACCTACACACAAACACGTACCTACACACAAACACATACACACAAACACATACACACAAACACAAACACATACACACAAACACGTACACACAAACACATACACACAAACACAAACACATACACACAAACACGTACACACAAACACATACACACCACCACACGCATACACAAACACACGCACACACCAACACAAACAGAAACACACCAACACACGCATACAAAAACATACGCATACACCAACACAAACACGTACACACAAACACGTAGGTACACAAAAAAACACATACACACAAACACGTACACACAAACACATACACACAAACACGTACACACAAACACATACACACAAACACATACACACAAACACACAAACGCACACACCAACACACGCACACACTAATTTTTAACATAAGATTTTAACTGAGATTATTTGCAAGTAACGAAAGGAGTGTTATATATTAATTTACGACCTCATTTTGTAAACCATCTTTATTAAGCCCATTTACATTGAGCAAAATTGCAGGTGCAAGTGCAACTTTTGGCAAGTTGCTTCAATATTGCATGAGTGTAATACAGAAATTATAAAATTATTATTGTAATATATCTGCTCGTGTTCATATATAATATAATGATTAGAATTTGTTTAGATCCTACCGAACTAAACAGGAACATTCTCAGACGACAATACCCAATATCAGTCTACATGTTTAATTTAAAATTATTTTGTAAATTGCTGAAAAAGAAAATTGGTTATTAGCTAAGAATTGCAAGTAACGAAATGAGTTGATATTAATTTATGACCACATTTTGTAAACTTCTTTATTACAGAAATAATAATAATAATACAACAAATTATATAATTAAAAATAAAAGATTTTTAGCTATATTTACATCAAATTTAACCACACAGACCATAAAAATTCCTGTTATCGGCCGTAACCATGTAGACTGCGCCATCTCGTGACAGTTATGACCTAACGCAAGATCTAGGTTTTAGTTCCTCAGTATTATTTTTATCATTAAAATAATAGAAAAATTATAATATTAAATAAAAAATTAAACAACACAATATTTATTTATTATTGATTGATACATTTGGATAAAAGATTTTTTACAGCTAACTTCTTGTGAATAATTGTGAACATTATGAAATTTGTTGACGATGAAATAATTAGTAGGTAACACTGAGAAAGTTATAATTTGCCATTAAAATTGTATTATTTACCTGAAACAAAATAATATTAATGTATTTTAAATATTTAAAATGTAGAAACTTCAATAAGAAACCATTTGTCAAAGTAAATGTCGTGTAAAAATTGTTCGTCTTGCATTTCGCCAAAGTATAAAAAGTTTAGAGTATACCCTCCGTAGTTTCATGTACCACTCACGTTTATAAACAATTTGGTATAGTTTTAAACATATATAAGCTCATTTGGTATTATATGCTTTTTCTGGTCTTCTTCCAATTTATCTGTTGATTATTTCCTTGTATAATATGTACATACATCAACTTTTATATCATGCGAAGTTTATTATTAAAGTATGAATAATAATATTGATGTTATGAGGTATGATTACTGATAATAATAAGAAACAATAATGTATAAATAAGATGAAAATCTTATACCAAGTACTAATATAACGATAACCTAAAATTTTTTGACGTAAATTAAAGCCAGTGTTGCCAACTTAGTTGAGAAAAATAACGTGCAAAATAATCGTATTTACTATAAAATGATCGTACAAATGATAATTTAATTAAATATATATATATATATATATATATATATATATATATATATATATATATATATATTTAAAAATAAATTAATTTTTATATAAGTTATATAGGAAGTAATTCTAATATGAATAAATTGAAATAAATTTGTAAAAATTTTAAAATTAATATACAGTTGGTAACATTGACTTTGCGTATAATGACGTGTGTATGTAATACCAACATAAATTTAGTAATTTTATTGGTAACATACCAAATTAATGCATATTTTAATGAATTATAAAAAAACTCCGACGTAACGAAGCTTTAAACGGGTTCTTAGAATTTTTTTCTCTTTAAATTGATATACCGGGTGTACATTGAAAAGTGAAACATAGGCGTTTAACATGGTAAATCAGTTTTTCCGTTCGCATTGCTTCAAGTTCCTAGGACGATTTGGCACAAAGTTATGGGCGTTTGAAAAAGGGCATTTTGTGGTTTTTTGACTCATAAGTCGGAAGTTTTCGACGAAATTGTTGTTTTTTTACACGAATGAAATTTTCATTCAAAATTTCTAATTTTTTTGGCAATTTGAGTGATTCACACGAAATATCCAATGTCATTTTTAATTTTTTTTCTGTGCACATTTTTTTTAAACGCCCATAACTTTGTGCCAAATAATCGTAGGAACTTCGTTCTTTCAGTCCTGCACAGGGAATTGAACAAATTTTAGTGCCCTTTAGGTGGATCATGTCAAAAAAAAATTCAACTCCGTTCACATCGTCAAAGTTGGAAATTTTTAAATTAAAAACACTTTTTTTCACAGGGGTGCTAGAGAAGAGCGGAAGGGGTTCCGCTTAAATTCGCATGCATGACTTTAAAGTAGACACTTGAAAGTTTTACGTACTCAAAGTTTCATCTAATTTCATTGAAAAACAGTTATGACGGTTTGAAAATGCACCTATTTTTCAACTTTTCTGGGTGGGGGGGAGGGGGCTGTTTCTTTTTCCGCTAGTGTATAATGAGAACAACAATTTTACTATTTTAAATTTTTTGTTACCTTTGAAAATTCGTTATAAACAAAATACACAAATTTTAAATAATTTTATGACATCATCTTATCAAGTACACTCATGGAAAGAACTCCAAAAGGCAAAAAATTTATAGGGTGATTATTTAAACAACTATCCAGCTTTCAATGAAAACGAAGGTACGAAAAAAAAGTAGGTAATTAACAATAGGCTACCTTTTTGAAAAATGGATTTAAAGTTTTTTTCCAACGGGACTTTCTTCTTTCGAGTGTTGAGATGACACCATAATTTTTTCAAATTTTTAAATCAATATTTAGTGCTATAAAAAAATTCTTTTCGGTGCGGTACTCACTATAGAAGCGGCGTACTCATCCCGAAACGGCCGCGCGGAGTCCTATTTTCAGCAACAAATTAAAATTATAAATATCAGAGCTAGAGATCCGGGAGTTGGAACTTTTTTATCGGAAATTTCCTCCTCTTTAAGGATCTTTTTGCAATTCTCGCTATCTTAAATAATTTTTGAGTTATCCTAAAAAAACAAATACCTAGTTATTTGTTTAACTAGGCAAAAAAATATTAGATTTGCTGCCGCGGCTAGAGTTTCATAGACGAGGCGCAGCCGAGGCTATGAATCTAGCTTAGGCAGCAAATTTGTATTTTTTGCCATGTTAAACACATTATTTTTTCGGCGATTGTTATTAATTAATATTAATTTAGTGATTATTTTAAATATATTGATAGGTATCGCAATCAAATTATGTTGCTATGCGTATGTTGACAGTTGCTATGAAAAAACAAAATAGGTTAGGTATGTTGATGAATTTTATAAATGTCAAATTTTTTGATTCACCATAGTAACAATTACTTTTGCTACCTAGGCTTTTTTTACTATTTTTACTGCCTAGGCTGCAAAAGTGACACTTTGATGACTGTCAGCTGTCAAAAAACAGCACTTTTAATGTCAATCGCCGAAAAATGGAATTTTTTTTCTTTCGTTTTTTGGTAATAACAATTGCAATTTTTATTTACAGAAAAAATCGAAATGACACATTTATCAGAATTGCAATCCGCATCAAATGAGCCATCGCTCATATTTTTCGTATATATATATATATATATATATATATATATATACAACTTACTATCATTGAAGCGTCCTTATATTGACAATTTTCCATCAACCGAGCGTCCGGCTCCAATGAAGCGTCCATATATGGACGCTCGATTGGTCACTATGTTAAATTGGCTCCTAGTACCATCTAGTAGTCATATTTAAAATTTTTGGTGGACGCCGAATTGATAGTGAATTATCATTTGCCGTATACATGCCGTATACTTTTAGTTCAGCCGAACGCTCACTCGTGGCGTTGCTGCGCTAGGCGTATAAGTATACTTTCATCCAATCTATCGCCTACCGAGCGTCCTCAAACTGGCAACACCGAAACGTATGTTTTCAAATGTTAAGGTCGAAGTGTTCGTGTTCTCTTGATATTGGAGTATGAAGCAAAATATCAAAGTACGTTTTTTTTTGTTTCGACTACGTGGTTCTGGTTATCAAGAACTTATATACTTATAACAAACTTTTTTTCCGTCACACGTGAACGCAAAGCACGCCGTTATTCCCTGTTTAAACTAAAGGGAGAAAACCACGCTTTTGCTCCCTAGGAGGCAAAAACGTGTTTTTCTTCTTCTAAACTGGAAGTGTTGGCGTGCTTCGCGTGCATTAAATAAAAAAAGATTTTTTTAATCGAGTCATAAATTATGTTCAAATTTGTTTGAACTATTAGGGGGGAGAGTTAAACATCAAGATCTACACCGTTTGCCCGATCCTCATGAAATTTTGCATGCAGATTTCTTTTTACCAGACTCAGATTTTAAGTTTCCTATGTATTAATTTGATTGGACCATTAGGGGGTGAGGATTAATAATATAGAATCTCGACCATTTGTCCGATTCTCATGAAATTATGCACGCAGGTCGTTTTTAACTGAAGTCAGATTTTAAAGTATGTTTAAATTCGATCATAAGGGGTGCGGATTATAAATCTATAGAATCTAGACCATTTGTTCGATTCTCTAGAAATTTTGCAGGTTGGACTCTTTTTTACTATAGTCAGATTTTTAGGTATATTTGAAATTTATTGGGCTATTATTGGGGGTAATCTCTATAGATCTAGACTGTTTGTCCGATTCTCACGAAATTTTGCATGCGCGTCTTTTTTTACTAGAGTCAGATTTCAAAGTATGTTTAAATTCGATCGAATCATTATAGGGAAAGACGAGGGATTAAACTAAAAAAATCGCTTTACAGTCGTAATTTTTTTTTGAACGAAACTCGGTAATATGTAACAATCAACTATAGTAAGAAAGATAGTTTTTATTTATCGGGTTATAAATTATAATTTAAATTGAGGTATGAGGATTAACCTCTAGATCTAGACCGTTTGTCCGATTTTCACATAATTTTACAAGCAGATATCTTTTGAAAAGAGCCTGATTTTAAGGTATGTGTGGTGTGACTTTGTTCGGGTCCAAAGAGGTGGAGGTTAAATTCAACAATCACTCAAATGACCGTAATAATTGTTTTTTTGCAACAATACTCGGTATATACCATTGAAATAAAATAAGAAAGCTTATTTTTCTGGTAGTTATATTATACATTCATGTACCTACCTTATGCGCATTCGTAATATTAATATCCAAGCACAAGGAACATTCGAAATACTACCAGAAAAATTATCGACATAACTACGAGACTACGACTACCTATGGTATTAAAAGTGAGAGTCTTTTTTTTAAATTGGGTCATACATAATGTTTTATTCGATCGGACTATTATGGGGGTGGGGGTTAAATATCTATATCTAGAAGGTTTGTCCGATCTTTGTGAAATTGAAATAAAATTGTATTGCTTTGAGAGCAAATAAAGAAATAGTTAATTAATGAAACCTTATTTAGTAAATAGATAAATAGATATTTATATAACAAGTAAGGAAACAAAAGTTGTTACCTTACGTATGTGAAATTTGTACCACGAGGCGTGGCCGAGTTCTGAAAACACATAAGTAAGGTGACTACCGAGATTCCTTACTTGTTGCATACAATATTTTTATACTTTAATATAGAATAAATGGAATTTTTGTTTGAAATTATGAAATTTTGTCATTTAATGTCTTACAAATTATGACATGAAACTAAAACACCCAAATTAGGTTATCTACAAACCACATTTTTATTCGAATTTTTTAAAAATTTAAACAGCATAAAATATGCGATTGCAAGTTAAAAACATTTTATATTGAAGTTTCTTTACAATGTGATCTATAATTTTTTAAATAAATGTAGTTTTATATGTGTACTTTTTATTTTTTTAAAAATCTGACATGGCCATCACACAACCTTCCGCCATATCTAGACTTATAATATAAACATAAATGTATACGTACAATCCGGTGCCCATTTAAAATATACATACAAATAAAAATCTAAAATATTCAAACACGGAAATTTGCATCACCTGAAAAAAAAGATTCATTCACAGGAAAACTCTTCTGTGTTGAAGCCATCCTCCGTTCAATTACTACATTTAATATCTTACTTATGACTTATATAGCGCTAGTATGCCAACTTGTCACCCGTCTAATCTGTCATTAATTTTTACGCAGAAACAAATATCAACCGAACATGGATTACAAGATTTCGATGTTTTATTTGATAAATTTATTTTTTAAATTTTACTGCAGTTCTTTAATGCTACCAGATAAAGACAATTTTTTATAACGTAGGTTGCAAATAACTTTTCCTCTTATTGTTATTACAAATAAATACTATATTTATCCAAATTTATATACAATTTTGACAATTAACCTTTTCAATCTTTAAAAAATATCACTTCCGATGAAGATATTTGTACCAAAATCTAATGAGCTCTTCCAATTTATATACAAATGTTAAATACCAAATATCAAAATTTTTGGGTAATTCGTATTTGAGTTATGCGACTAACACCCTTGACCACATACACACACACACACATACACACACATACATACATACAGACATTATCGTGAAACTATCAAAAATGAGTTGTAAAGAACCTAATTCGTGCTCATCCACTAAAAACTCACAACCCGATTTTTTGCATGATTCCAATACCTTCCTTTACAGGTAAGCGGAAATTATTTATAAAATGCATTAAGTAGTATTATATTCTAATTTTAAACCTAATCAATAGTGTTGTCAACAAATTTGTGAATTTAGTAATTATTGAAATATAATGCATTTGTGCTAATTTTCATTTAAATAATTGACTATCAGATCACAGACAATTTGACCGATTTTCAATATATTTTTATTATACTTAGTTATAAGCATACAAATCCAACTTAAAATATAGACTGAATAATCAATTAACGTACTACCTGAAAACAAAATGTAAGCGATCTTTTCCACATATAACTTTGTCATATTTATTAAACTTGTCGATAATAACTCCGTCTTTTCATTTCAAATCCCCAATATAACGCGCGAAGTAACATTGTTTAGTCGCGGCAACACTGTCGGACGCTTGATAATCGATGAATTGTCCGTATATTTCGGACGCTTCAAAGATGATAGTTTGAACGGACGCTTCAATGATTATGAATTGGGAATATACACCGACCGGACGCTCTAATCAGGTTTTTTGAACGGACGCTCTGTTGATAGTGAGATGTATATATATATATATATATATATATATATATATATATATATATATATATATATATATATATATATATATATATATATATATATATATATATATATAAAAAGATACGTATTAATTTAATATAAAACAAAATCGTTCCGTTTATGAACTCGTCAATGAGTAATGTATCCAGATTAGTGTATGGTGTAAGGTTTGATACAAAGATCGATAAAATGTATGATTCAATGCAAAAAACCAAACACAACACTAACTGGGATACAAGACTCGACACTAGGTTGATCACGACGCGTTTCGATCTTTCGATCATCATCAGGTGACTGGAGTTGGAGGGTGGGAGGTAGGGTTTTATATTAGTAATTTTAACGGTTGAAAGATTACGTCCGATTGGCTATTAATTTGAATGTTTATTACCGGTTGACTGATTTTTTCTTTAAATATTTCTAAATTTTCGGCTATGTTTAATCTATTACTTTTACTTTGTTGTTTACAAATTGACATGATGTCTTCAATTTTACCTGCTGTATGTTTATGATTTAGTAAATGTGTCGCGTAATTTGAATCACTTTTAAGATTTTTAAAGGAATTAATGTGTTCTTTATACCGATCTTTAAATTTACGTCCCGTTTGTCCGATGTAGTTTAGGTTGCAAGTTAAACATTTAAGTTTGTATATACCGCTTTTATTATATTTATTGTTAATTTCAATATTATTATTTATTTGATTTTTAAGGTTATCTTCAGTTTTTAAGGCGATTTTAATGTTATGATTTTTAAATAGTTTGGTTATCATGTGGGTTGATTTACCGATGTATGTGAATTTACTCCATTGTTTAATTTCAGTATCAGGTTTAGGTGTGTTATTTTTATATTTAATTTTATATTTTATGTCTTTATGAATTTTGTTTACCGTGTTTTTAGTGTAACCGTTGTTAGTTGCGATTTGATGAATAGTTTTTAGTTCTTGTTTATAATTTTCTTTATTTAGCGGTATAGTTTCAAGACGATAAAGTAAGCTACGAAATGCTGCGAATTTATGATGTTTAGGGTGTTCTGAAGTCGCGTGTATTATATTATCAGTTTGAGTTGGTTTACGAAATATATTATAATTGATTTTATTTGATGATTTAGAAATGGTTAGGTCAAGATAATTAATTTTGTTATTAACTTCTTCTTCTAAAGTGAATTTAATATTGTTATTGTAGTTATTTATTTCGTTTAAGATTTCATTAGTATTTTCATAGTAGTTATACACAATATGTCGTCAACGTACCGAATCAATTTAACGATTTTATATTTTATTTTTATGTTATTAAGTAAATTATCTTCCATGTTTTGTAAAAAGATTTCCGAAAGTATGCCAGAAAGAGGGCTTCCCATGGCTAAGCCGTTATTTTGTTTATAGTATTTATTATTAAATTGAAAATAATTTTGATTAAGTGCTGTGGTTAAAAGATCAGTTAGTTGTTTTATAAATTCCGGGTCAAATTCTTTATCGATTAAGGTGTTTTTTATTATTTCTACTGTGTCTAAGATGGGTATATTAGTGTATAGATTAGTAATGTCGAAGGATATTAGTCGCGTGGTTTCGTTTATTGTTAGGTTTTTAGTTTCATTTATTAGTTCAATGTTATTTTTGACCGTGTATTTATTTTCCAAATTAAGTGTGTTTTTAAGAATTTGCGCGAGTGTTTTAGATAATTTATAAGTCGGAGCTTGAGTGAAGTTAACAAGTGGTCGTATAGGTACATTAAGTTTATGAATTTTAGGAATTAATTAATTAATTACGTATTAATTTGATCAATGTACCATTATGAAACAATTTTATAAGCTAGTAATTTATTAATTTAGAAAGATATGTAAAATAAAGAAACTAGAAAACTTATGAATCTGCTTATAAGGTCTGAACCTCCTTAACCGCAAAGGTAGATAAAATAAAATTTGAATTTGTACAAAAAATTCTAAATTGCGTACAAATAATGATAGAAATCATATTCCTGATCGATTTCCTTAGGGGGCAGATTTGACCATCTTACCCGGCTACAGCTTTTGTATAGATTAAACAAACGAGTGTTCTGCAACTTGTCCCGTCAGCTGTTGTCATTGTCAGTGACTTTCATTTCACCGTGGTTTTTTATTTTGTAATAAATTATATAATAAATTATTTTGTATTACTGAAATAATATTTTTCTACGCCTACCTACTTCTGAAAGTTTATGTTAGATACATGAACTTTGTTTTTAATGTTCAATGCAGCTGTTTGTCGCAAGTGTGTTGCAAAATACCTAAGTGTGCGACAAAGTACTTTGTCGCACACACAGTTAGAAATCTGAAGTTGTTAAAATTTTGCATCTCATATTTTGTTAAAATTAACTAAAAATTTAGTTATGTAATTCAACAAATAACTTTGCTAGAATCAAATATTTGTTGTTAAAATTTTTGTTTGTTAGAATTTAGCAAATATTAATGCCAGAATTAAAATGTAGCAAATATCGATTTCATTATAACAAAATAATTTGTTATATCAGCTACAAGTTATGTTTTTATTTTTACATAATTTAAGTTGTCATATTTGCAAAATTAAAAGTTAAAATAATACAAAATATTTTGTATTCATTAGCATGAATTTTGTTAAAATAACTAATAATTTTGTTATATTAGAAAAAATATTTATCTCTTGTACAAATTAGCAAACTGTTTTGTTAAGTTTAGCAAACAAGATGGTAGGTACTTGTTTATTGTTGTGACTTGTGCGCTCTGTTGTGATGAGACGCATTCAGTTCTTACCGTTCTACGGTACTTATAGTATGTATGATAGTGTAGTGACAATAATAATTGAAGTTAATATTAGTAATATATACCTACCTAATATAAAATGGATAGAAACTTTGGGGACAAAGCTTTAAATCCATTGGCTGATGTACCACCACGTGTCCTGATATATAAAATTTACTTCAGACTTAAAATGAACGATATAATTGAGTGGACATCTGTCCAGTCCCCGTTTATTATATAAATTATAATGATATAATTTCGATTGGTAAGTTACATTTCCAAATAATATTTATTTGTATTATACTAAAATATCCTTATACATCTGAAGGATATGTAAAAATATAACTACTGAAAATATGTGTATAATTTTTACACTTTCTATTTTTTAGGTAGCATATTTCGATCAGTTTACTCAAAAATTATTTTTACCACGCGATTAAGGACTATAAATCGTCGTAGTCATCATAGATCAAGAACTTAAAATTCAAATCTAGATATACCAGCACCAACAGCCACATCATCTGATTTAGAAAAAGAAAAAAATTGAAGAAATCATTCATTGACTAATATCAGTTACGCTAAAATGTACAAAACATAAAACTAATATACCAAAAAAACATCTCCACGGTTTGCTGGTACAAAAGGCTTGGTATGAAGTTTATTTTATATTCTCGTTACTATATGACTTTTATTTCAGATTTCTGTCGATAAAATATTAACTACTTATTTATAAAGAAACAGTAAAAATGTAAAATCTACAATATTAGCGGAAACAGGTGTAAATACCTGGGACAAAACAACAAGGGCATTCCTAGCATTATTACAATTTATTACTACTCTACAAGGGAAATGGAGAAATGGTGAATAATTATTAAATTAATTTTGAAAATCATGACCGCTGCCGGGAATTGAACCCGGGACCTTCATCTTGCCGGGATGACACTCTACCATCTGAGCTACATCGGTCCTGCCTTCAATTCTCGTCGGCTATCATGATTTTCGCTACACCATTATTGACTCTTACGTCAAATTATTAGTACCTACGTATAAATGATTTTGACAATCTATTATTCTGACATTGACGTTTAAAACGTTACGCATTTGTTCATCTCCTGTTTTTAATTCCATGGCTGTTACTATTAATTCGCAATTCCATGTATTTTCAAATTTGATTTCTGCAGTTATAAAGCAACCAAAATAAATTTTGTTTACTGATCCGGATGTAGAATTTTATGCTGAACAACATTTATTTGAAACATTTTTGTCTAAAATAATTAGGGAAGCAATGCTCTTATAGAGTCATTTTTAATTTAATCCACTACATATATATATATATATATATATGGTTATCAACCCCAAACCCTAAACAACGTGATTAAATTAAAAATGACTCTATAAGAGTCAATAATGGTGTAGCGAAAATCATGATAGCCGACGAGAATTGAAGGCAGGACCGATGTAGCTCAGATGGTAGAGTGTCATCCCGGCAAGATGAAGGTCCCGGGTTCAATTCCCGGCAGCGGTCATGATTTTCAAAATTAATTTAATAATTATTCACCATTTCTCCATTTCCCTTGTAGAGTAGTAATAAATTGTAATAATGCTAGGAATGCCCTTGTTGTTTTGTCCCAGGTATTTACACCTGTTTCCGCTAATATTGTAGATTTTACATTTTTACTGTTTCTTTATAAATAAGTAGTTAATATTTTATCGACAGAAATCTGAAATAAAAGTCATATAGTAACGAGAATATAAAATAAACTTCATACCAAGCCTTTTGTACCAGCAAACCGTGGAGATGTTTTTTTGGTATATTAGTTTTATGTTTTGTACATTTTAGCGTAACTGATATTAGTCAATGAATGATTTCTTCAATTTTTTTCTTTTTCTAAATCAGATGATGTGGCTGTTGGTGCTGGTATATCTAGATTTGAATTTTAAGTTCTTGATCTATGATGACTACGACGATTTATAGTCCTTAATCGCGTGGTAAAAATAATTTTTGAGTAAACTGATCGAAATATGCTACCTAAAAAATAGAAAGTGTAAAAATTATACACATATTTTCAGTAGTTATATTTTTACATATCCTTCAGATGTATAAGGATATTTTAGTATAATACAAATAAATATTATTTGGAAATGTAACTTACCAATCGAAATTATATCATTATAATTTATATAATAAACGGGGACTGGACAGATGTCCACTCAATTATATCGTTCATTTTAAGTCTGAAGTAAATTTTATATATCAGGACACGTGGTGGTACATCAGCCAATGGATTTAAAGCTTTGTCCCCAAAGTTTCTATCCATTTTATATTAGGTAGGTATATATTACTAATATTAACTTCAATTATTATTGTCACTACACTATCATACATACTATAAGTACCGTAGAACGGTAAGAACTGAATGCGTCTCATCACAACAGAGCGCACAAGTCACAACAATAAACAAGTACCTACCATCTTGTTTGCTAAACTTAACAAAACAGTTTGCTAATTTGTACAAGAGATAAATATTTTTTCTAATATAACAAAATTATTAGTTATTTTAACAAAATTCATGCTAATGAATACAAAATATTTTGTATTATTTTAACTTTTAATTTTGCAAATATGACAACTTAAATTATGTAAAAATAAAAACATAACTTGTAGCTGATATAACAAATTATTTTGTTATAATGAAATCGATATTTGCTACATTTTAATTCTGGCATTAATATTTGCTAAATTCTAACAAACAAAAATTTTAACAACAAATATTTGATTCTAGCAAAGTTATTTGTTGAATTACATAACTAAATTTTTAGTTAATTTTAACAAAATATGAGATGCAAAATTTTAACAACTTCAGATTTCTAACTGTGTGTGCGACAAAGTACTTTGTCGCACACTTACGTATTTTGCAACACACTTGCGACAAACAGCTGCATTGAACATTAAAAACAAAGTTCATGTATCTAACATAAACTTTCAGAAGTAGGTAGGCGTAGAAAAATATTATTTCAGTAATACAAAATAATTTATTATATAATTTATTACAAAATAAAAAACCACGGTGAAATGAAAGTCACTGACAATGACAACAGCTGACGGGACAAGTTGCAGAACACTCGTTTGTTTAATCTATACAAAAGCTGTAGCCGGGTAAGATGGTCAAATCTGCCCCCTAAGGAAATCGATCAGGAATATGATTTCTATCATTATTTGTACGCAATTTAGAATTTTTTGTACAAATTCAAATTTTATTTTATCTACCTTTGCGGTTAAGGAGGTTCAGACCTTATAAGCAGATTCATAAGTTTTCTAGTTTCTTTATTTTACATATCTTTCTAAATTAATAAATTACTAGCTTATAAAATTGTTTCATAATGGTACATTGATCAAATTAATACGTATCTTTTATATATATATATATATATATATATATATATATATATATATATATATATATATATATATATATATATATATATATATATATATATATATATATATATATACGAAAAATATGAGCGATGGTTCATTTGATGCGGATTGCAATTCTGATAAATGTGTCATTTCGATTTTTTCTGTAAATAAAAATTGCAATTGTTATTACCAAAAAACGAAAGAAAAAAAATTCCATTTTTCGGCGATTGACATTAAAAGTGCTGTTTTTTGACAGCTGACAGTCATCAAAGTGTCACTTTTGCAGCCTAGGCAGTAAAAATAGTAAAAAAAGCCTAGGTAGCAAAAGTAATTGTTACTATGGTGAATCAAAAAATTTGACATTTATAAAATTCATCAACATACCTAACCTATTTTGTTTTTTCATAGCAACTGTCAACATACGCATAGCAACATAATTTGATTGCGATACCTATCAATATATTTAAAATAATCACTAAATTAATATTAATTAATAACAATCGCCGAAAAAATAATGTGTTTAACATGGCAAAAAATACAAATTTGCTGCCTAAGCTAGATTCATAGCCTCGGCTGCGCCTCGTCTATGAAACTCTAGCCGCGGCAGCAAATCTAATATTTTTTTGCCTAGTTAAACAAATAACTAGGTATTTGTTTTTTTAGGATAACTCAAAAATTATTTAAGATAGCGAGAATTGCAAAAAGATCCTTAAAGAGGAGGAAATTTCCGATAAAAAAGTTCCAACTCCCGGATCTCTAGCTCTGATATTTATAATTTTAATTTGTTGCTGAAAATAGGACTCCGCGCGGCCGTTTCGGGATGAGTACGCCGCTTCTATAGTGAGTACCGCACCGAAAAGAATTTTTTTATAGCACTAAATATTGATTTAAAAATTTGAAAAAATTATGGTGTCATCTCAACACTCGAAAGAAGAAAGTCCCGTTGGAAAAAAACTTAAAATCCATTTTTCAAAAATGTAGCCTATTGTTAATTACCTACTTTTTTTTCGTACCTTCGTTTTCATTGAAAGCTGGATAGTTGTTTAAATAATCACCCTATAAATTTTTTGCCTTTTGGAGTTCTTTCCATGAGTGTACTTGATAAGATGATGTCATAAAATTATTTAAAATTTGTGTATTTTGTTTATAACGAATTTTCAAAGGTAACAAAAAATTTAAAATAGTAAAATTGTTGTTCTCATTATACACTAGCGGAAAAAGAAACAGCCCCCACCCCCCCACCAAGAAAAGTTGAAAAATAGGTGCATTTTCAAACCGTCATAACTGTTTTTCAATGAAATTAGATGAAACTTTGAGTACGTAAAACTTTCAAGTGTCTACTTTAAAGTCATGCATGCGAATTTAAGCGGAACCCCTTCCGCTCTTCTCTAGCACCCCTGTGAAAAAAAGTGTTTTTAATTTAAAAATTTCCAACTTTGACGATGTGAACGGAGTTGAATTTTTTTTTGACATGATCCACCTAAAGGGCACTAAAATTTGTTCAATTCCCTGTGCAGGACTGAAAGGACGAAGTTCCTACGATTATTTGGCACAAAGTTATGGGCGTTTAAAAAAAATGTGCACAGAAAAAAAATAAAAATGACATTGGATATTTCGTGTGAATCACTCAAATTGCCAAAAAAATTAGAAATTTTGAATGAAAATTTCATTCGTGTAAAAAAACAACAATTTCGTCGAAAACTTCCGACTTATGAGTCAAAAAACCACAAAATGCCCTTTTTCAAACGCCCATAACTTTGTGCCAAATCGTCCTAGGAACTTCGTTTTTTGAGTCCTGCACAGGTAATTGAACAAATTTCAATGCCCTTTTGGTGGATCGAGTCCAGCTCTGTACATATCACCAAAGTTGGACGCTTTTGGCCCAAAAACGTGTTTTTTTTGTTCGGGTTTTGAAGGGTTTTCTCCGCTAGTGTATTATGTTTATATGGTATAGCTGTTTTTATATTTGAAATGAGGATCAAATCAAAGTGGGTGAGATTTTTTAACGCTATTTGTTTATAAATTGTTTATAAACAAATGGTTTACTTTAATATTATTAATGATTTTTTTTAAATTCATTAAAAAAATTTCTTATTGTTTATAATCGCTTTTTTATATTTCCATTATTTAAATAATTAGTTAAGAAATAATTCCTGGGATGCAGTCAAATATTTTTTTATATTTGACTGCATCCCAGTAGGTAATTTTCTTCCAATCCTCATATTCACATCAGTTAAGAAAATTTTTTCCTTAAATAATTTTGTCTTTAAAAATCATAATTGATGGCTCTTAATATAATTGAAACAATTTTTTTTCATTAATAATTTAATTGTTTATTTAGTTAACAATTTGTTATAAACAATATTTGATTGTCACAATATTTATTTTCTTATACTACGAAAAATTACAAAAACAACCATATATGTGGAGAAAAAAAAATTCTGTATTTTTTATTGGATTTAAAAAATAACACGACGTAACATATCCGTGAATGAAAATTTATTGTGAAACATTTTTTGTTCTATTTTGCAATGATTTAAAATATAGAGAATTATTAAATAATTGTCAGTTTTTATATTTTTTAAAAAGCCTCGTACTTTATGAAAAATGAATTGAGATTTTTTTATCTCTAACAATTAATTTTTATCTGTTTATAGAATATCGTAGAGTTTCATAATCATAATCATTAGTTTTTTATTTTCCAAATTAACAAATGAAATAGAGCAATTAAAACTTATTGTTTTTTCCAAATGTTTCACTTGATTCATTGTTAAGGAGATTAATGCTATATGAAAATATTTTTTATAATTTTTAAACTGTTATAAAAGAATGCATTGTTTAAAAGTTTTTTTTCTCAAATTTGTTACTTGATTAAAATAATGATTTTTTCAAAAAAAATCATCCCTTAAAAAAATTTACTGGTTAAAAAAGCATTTTTCATTTAACATTTTTTTTTTAGTTATAAATAAATATTTAGGGTTCGTTTCTTTTCTTAAAATTATAATTATATTTTTTATTCTACGAGAAATAAAATAAAACGAAATTATTTAATTATTAATAACAATTCTTTAAGAAAGTAAACAATTGAGTAATACACAAAAAATATTTTCTTTCCAAAATATAAAAAATAATTATAATTTTAAGGAAAAAAACCCTAAATATTTATTTATAACTAGAAAAAAATTGTTAAATGAAAAATGATTTTACACATTTTAACCAGAAATTTTTTTTAAGGGATGAATTTAAAAAAAAATCATTATTTTAATCAAGTAACATATTTGAGGAAAAAATCCAAAAAACTTTTAAACAATAACAGTTATAAAAAATTTCAAAATATTTTCATATAGCATTTATCTCCTTAATAATGAATCAAGTGAAACATTTGGAAAATAAAAAAATGTAATTGCTTTAGGTATTTGATTTGTTAATTTTCTCTTCAATTAAATTGTTAATATAAAATGAAAAATTATGATTATGAAAATCTATTCTATAGACATGTTAAAAAAATCTCAGTTTATTTTTCATAAAGTACGAGGCTTTTGAAAAAAAAATTAAAACTGACAAATATTTATTAATTCATTATTTTATAAATCATTGCAAAATAGAAAAAAAATTGTTTCTCAATAAATTTTCATTGATGGATATATTAAAATAATAGGTACCTCAATTTTTTGAGTTCTTAATATGAACATTTAATGGGTTAAAATAAATAACGTTAAATATTACGAATAGATATTGAAGATAGAGTTCCGGGAATAAAAAATCTTTTTAGCAAATTTTCTGCTCTTCAGATTCTTTTAACCATTTTCCGATATCTCTTATAGTTGTTGAGATGATATTAGCAAAAAACCAAACCTCTTTTTTAATTTTCACTGTATTGTTTATAACTTTTGAAATAATTGTTATGCCATTTTGCAATTTTGACAATTTTTTATAGACCTCATTCTGAATCGAATGACCCAAGATCATAATTTTAGCACCCCTTTAACTGGAATTCTCTATTTTCACACATGTTGACTAGACTATTAATCGGGATCGAAACCTTTGTTTATTTTTTTTTTCATTTTCATGGATGAAAACACCGGTACAGCTAATAAGACCAACGAGCGCTTACATGCGCCGCAAGAATCGCAAAAAATAAATGTATTTACGTTTAATCAAAAGTAAACATAAGAAATAATATATGTAAATTTATAAATGTAAATTATAATTTTCTATTCTTAACGTAATTTATTTCCTTTTATATTTTAAAGTTTTTAAAGAGTTTGTTAGAATTCCATAAAAATTAAGTTAAGCACTTCGACCGATTCTTGGTGCAGTCGGAGGTTCAATCCGTGCGACGTCGTTTGAAATTCAAAGTGGCAACAGAGATTCTTCTTGCAACCAGAACTACATTTAAGACGATCAGATGGTCAGATTTAAGCTTTTGAGTACACACACTGTTGACCGAGAGACTTGAACCACGCCAAATAAATTCAATATAAGGAAATTTACGCATTTCATATTCACCTGAATTGTGAATGGTGAAATCTAATTACACATTTTAATGATGAATTTAAATAATAATAATTGGGATGATATAACCCCCCTTAAGTCCTCCCCACCGTAAAAACGCCACTGTGTAGAAGTATAATGTGCATACGATGTTTTACATTTCATGTTTCAAATATGGTGGTAAATCAATGTAGGTATCAACCAACACGAGTACGTATATTTTCGCAATAAGAAGAAACAACGATTAATCTTTTACAATATTTAATGTAAACGTGAACAAACTTCAGCGAATAATGTTTGAACCTTTGCGAACACTATTTTGCAATTTGAGTTCGTGATTGTATGAATTTTATACATTAAATAAATAATGAAAACAAAAGACGGATTTATTTCTATTCCCAATCAAATAATGATATGAAATGGACCACAAAACCACGAAGTATATTGCTTTTCACAAGATCAAGATGAACCAAAAATTTTCAAAAATACGATTTACTATTATTAGCCCAGTCAATCTAGATTTAACCTGGAAATGGAAGATAGAATTCTAATTTTTTGCACAGGTGTTCCTTATAACGTAGTATAACTCTCCTAGAAAGTCCCAAGGTTACCGACGCTTGCTTCCCTCGGGAGAGGGCAAAAGGTCATAAGGGATGGCAAATCATATATGCAGACTTAAACTCGTATAACTTTCGATCGGAATGACGTAGACACGTCAATGATAGCTCAAAATGTTGAGAATAATGTGCACTATACACGTAGATACTCAAAGTTAAATATTATGGCATAATAACCGGTCTAACAACACCAGATACACAAAAGTGGTTAACGTACAAAATAATTTACGCATTTCAATTATATATTCTTATTATGATTAAATAACATTGTTTTACATTATTTTGTATAGAATAGATACAGAGAATGACGTGTATAGTACCGGGAATAATAATAAAATTGAAAAGAAAAATTGTATAAGTGTACAATTTTACCGATTATGTACAGAGGTAACCCAGTCAAATGGTAGAAAATAGGGAAAAGTTTTGGGATTGTTTTGAAATTTTTATTATTAAATTCTTCGAACATTTCTGTATAAGTCAGATGACTTTTAAAAAAATTTGAGGGCCAAATTTACGATTTTCTACGAGAGAAAATTGAAAAAATCTTAGTTTTTTTATATTTTTTGTGTTTAATGACCAGTAACTTCTAAACTAATTAAATTTTTGACTTCCGGTTTCTTTTATCAAATTTTGAGAACGATTCTCTATAAGTTAGATTATTTTAAAATTTTGTTGAGGGTCTTTGTTAAGCCAAAAAATAAAGTTTTTCTTCAAGAGAAAATTGAGAAATTTTAGTTTTTAAAATTTATTTTGTGTTTAAAGACCTGTAGTTTCTGAACTAATAAAAAATTTGACATCCGGTTTCCTTTATTAAATTCTCCGAACAATTCTCTATAAGGTAGATTATTCTAAATTTTTTTGAAGGCCTTACTTAAGACAAAATTTTAAGATTTTTGTCGCGAGAAAATTGAAAAATTTTAGTTTTTAAAATTTATTTTGTGTTTAATGACCTGTAGTTTCTGAACGAATAAAAATTTTGACATCCGGTTTCTTTTATCAAATTCTCTGAACAATTCTCTATAAGATAGATTATTTTATTTTTATCTTAAAGGCCTGAGTGAAGCCAAAATTTTAAGATTTTCGTCGCGAGAAAATTGAGAAATTTATTTTAGTTTTTAAAATTTATTTTGTGTTTAATGACCTGTAGTTTCTGAACGAATAAAAATTTTGACATCCGGTTTATTTTATCAAATTCTCTGAACAATTCTCTATAAGGCAAATTATTTTATTTTCATCTTAAAAGCCTAAGTGAAGCCAAAATTTTAAGATTTTCGCCGCGTGAAAATTGAGAAATTTTAGTTTTTTAAATTTTTTTGTGTTTAATGACATGTAATGTCTGTAATGTAATACAAATTTTGACATCCGGTTTAATAATCTATCTTATAGAGAATTGTTCAGAGAATTTAGTAAAAGACACCGGATATCAAATTTTTTATTCGTTCAGAAACTACAGGACATTAAACACAAAAAAACTTTTAAAAACTAAAATTTCTCAATTTTCTCTTGAAGAAAAACTTTATTTTTTGGCTTAACAAAGACCCTCAACAAAATTTTAAAATAATCTAACTTATAGAGAATCGTTCTCAAAATTTGATAAAAGAAACCGGAAATCAAAAATTTAATTAGTTTAGAAGTTACTGGTCATTAAACACAAAAAATATTAAAAAACTAAGATTTTTTTCAATTTTCTCTCGTAGAAAATCGTAAATTTGGCCCTCAAATTTTTTTAAAAGTCATCTGTCTTATACAGAAATGTTCGAAGAATTTAATAATAAAAATTTCAAAATAATCCCAAAACTTTGCCCTATTTTCTACCATTTGACTGGGTTACTTCTGTACATAATCGGTAAAATTGTACACTTATATAATTTTTCTTTTCAATTTTATTATTATTCCCGGTACTATACACGTCACTCTCTGTATCTATTCTATACAAAATAATGTAGAACCATGTTATTTGATCATAATAAGAATATATAATTCAAATGCGTAAATTATTTTGTGCGTTAACCACTTTTGTGTGTCTGGAGTTGTTAGACCGGTTATTATGCCATAATATTTAACTTTGAGTATCTACGTGTATAGTGCACATTATTCTCAACATTTTGAGCTATCATTGACGTGTCTACGTCATTCCGATCGAAAGTTATACGAGTTTAAGTCTGCATATATGATTTGCCATACCTTAGGACCTTTTGCCCTCTCCCGAGGGAAGCAAGCGTCGGTAACCTTGGGACTTTCTAGGAGAGTTATACTACGTTATAAGGAACATCTGTGCAAAAAATTAGAATTCTCTCTTCCATTTTCAGGTTTGGCTAATTTTTGTCTAGATTGACTGGGCTATATAATCGATTAAATTCTGCTGTTATTAAAGTAGGAAGTGCCTTAACTATTTAATGAGAATAATAATTTCGGAAAAATAACCATTCTATTGTATATTTTTCCATTATCATTATCTACATTAATGATTTTAAATATAGTTTAGAAACTAATTGCATAGGTATACCTACATATTATCTGTAAGTACTTAAAATTTGTTAGACATGACCGATAGTATTTCAAATTAATGGCTAACAAATGAACACTCAGCTCGTCGCTCGAATCTTTCGAATTATATAATTTGAAAGGAAATTAATTACTTCATTAATTGGACGTAATTTGACCTTTCTTGGAACAAATGAGGAAACAATTAACTAATTAAAGGAAATGTTAACATTTTATGTTTGATAATATTATTAATTTCTATAAAAGAAACATGGATTTTTTTAAATAATTTGACTTTAATAGCATGCAATTATAAATTTAAATATTAGGAAACGAAAAACTAGAAACAGACATAAGTGATTTCAGGTAAGGCATTAAGTTTTACGTTGAAAATTTCTGGTCAATTGAAATATCATTGCCTTAAAATTCTTCGCTAAATCAATTTTCAAATAAAATATAATTTTTATAATTTTCTTCTATATTCAAGTAACATTAGGCTTTTTATAAAAAACCTTGGATGGAATTGTATTATAAAACACAATGTCACATAATTTTATTTCACTTAAAAACGGTATTTGGTTTTTTATTTAGTTCAGTTCAATCAACCAAAACTGAGTAGTGGGACTCCCGAAGGGTATTAGATTTTTAATTTAGTTCAGTTCAATCAGAGTTTGTACTAAAACCTAGTATTAAAAATCAAAATGGGTTTAAAAAAAATTTAATTCAGTGCAAACTATCTACCAAAACCGAGTATGTGGGATTAAGTGGGATATTAGTCCGGTCGCCAAATGAGAAAATCGGCTTGAACCTGGAAGTTGGGTACAACAAATATTTTATGATTGATTCTAGTAGTATTTGATATACTGAATCATAATATGACGGGTGCCAGACCGGCACCCCTGGGCAACTCCGGGAAATTCGAAAAAATCGCCCAAAAAAATGGATTTTTTTGGTTATTTGCCAATAACTACTAAACGGTTAGTTCTACAGTTAAGATTGTCCAGTACATTTTTGTAGAGAACAAAATTTCCAAAAAAATGAAACTTTGAACTGCTCTCTTCGATTAACCGTATCTGAGATACACGCGTTCAAATTTTGAAACTTGAGTTTTTTTTACTTTTTCATTATTTTTGTGTTTAATGACCTGTAACTTCTAAACAAATTAAAATTTTGATATTCGGTTTCTTTTATTAAATTCTGCAAAAAATTCTCTATAAGATAGATTGTATGAAATGTTTCTTAAGCCAAAATTTTAAGATTTTCTTCGAGAGAAACTTGAATTTTTTTACTTTTTTCATAATTTTTGTGTTTAATGACCTGTAACTTCTAAACAAATTAAAATTTTTATATCCGGTCTCTTTTATTAAATTTTGCAAACAATTCTCTATAAGATAGATTGTATGAAATTTTTCTTGAAGGCCTTAGTTAAGCCAAAATTTTAAGACTTCTTTCTAGAAAAACTTGAAAATTTTAAGATTTCCTTCGAGAGAAACTTGAATTTTTCTTTACTTTTTCCATAAGTTTTGTGTTTAATGACCTGTAACTTCTAAATAAATTAAAATTTTGATATCCGATTTCTTTTATTAAATTCTGCAAACAATTCTCTATAAGATAGATTATATGAAATTTTTCTTGAAGACCTTAGTTAAGCCAAAATTTTAAGATTTTCTTCGAGTGAAACTTGAAATTTTTTTACTCTTTTCATAATTTTTGTGTTTAATGACCTGTAACTTCTCAACAAATTAAAATTTTGATATCCGGTTTCTTTTATTAAATTCTGCAAGCAATTCTCTATAAGATAGATTATTTTAATTTTTTTAGAACGCCTTAGTTAAGCCAAAATTTTTAGATTATCTTCCAGAGAATATTGAATTTTTTTAGCTTTTTCATATTTTTTGTTTAATGACTTATAATTTATGAACTAAAGTTTTACTTTCTACTACGATTAAGCGGAGCTAAAGTTAGTCATTATTGAACTATTTCATAAGAAATAAACCGGAAGTCGATATCTTTATCCGTTCAGAAACTAGAATTGATTAAACACAAGGAACTAAAGAATTCTAAAATTTTATAATTTTCTCTTGGAAAAAATAATTAAATTTCTGCTTATTAAAGCACTTTAAAAAAATTAATACTATGTATCTTACATAAAAATGTCTGAGGAATCCAATGCCGGAAACCGGAAGTCGATATCTTGAACCGTTCAGAAATTAAAATTGATTAAACAAAAGAAACTTTTAAAATTCTAAAATTTTACAATTTTCTCTTGGAGAAAATAATTAAATTTCGGATTATTAGAGGCCTTTTAAAAAATATAGTACAATGTATCTTACATAAAAATTGTTTGCAGAATTTAATAAAAGAAACCGGATATCAAAATTTTAATTTGTTTAGAAGTTACAGGTCATTAAACACAAAACTTATGAAAAAAGTAAAAAAATTTCAAGTTTCTCTCGAAGGAAATCTTAAAATTTTGGCTTAACTAAGGCCTTCAAGAATAATTTCATACAATCTATCTTATAGAGAATTGTTTGCAAAATTTAATAAAAGAAACCGGATATCAAAATTTTAATTTGTTTAGAAGTTACAGGTCATTAAAAACAAATTTATGAAAAGAGTAATAAAATTTCAAGTTTCTCTCGAAGAAAATCTTAAAATTTTGGCTTAACTAAGGCCTTCAAAAAAAAATTAAAATAATTTATCTTATAGAGAATTGCTTGCAGAATTTAATAAAAGAAACCGGATATCAAAATTTTAAACTGTTTAGAAGTTACAGGTCACTAAACACAAAAATTATGAAAAGAGTAAAAAAATTTCAAGTTTCTCTCAAAGAAAATCTTAAAATTTTGGCTTAACTAAGGCCTTCAAGAAAAATTTGATATAATCTATCTTATAGAGAATTGTATACAGAATTTAATTAAACAAACCGGATATCAAAATTTTAATTTGTTTAGAAGTTACAGGTCATTAAACACAAAACTTATGAAAAAACTAAAGAAAAATTCAAGTTTCTCTCGAAGGAAATCTTAAAATTATGGCTTAACTAAGGCTTTGAAGAAAAATTTCATACGATCTATCTTATAGAGAATTGTTTGCAAAATTAAATAAAAGAAACCGGATATCAATATTTTAATTTGTTTAGAAGTTACAGGTCATTAAACACAAAAATTATGAAAAAAGTAAAAAAATTCATGTTTCTCTCGAAGAAAATCTTAAAATTTTGGCTTAACTAAGGCTTTCAAAAAAAAAAAATCTATCTTATAGAGAATTGTTTGCAGAATTTAATAAAAGAAACCAAATATCAAAATTTTAATTTGTTAAGAAGGTACAGGTCATTAAAAACAAAAATAATGAAAAAAGTAAAAAAAATTCAAGTTTCAAAATTTGAACGCGTGTATCTCAGAAACGGTTAATCGAGGAGAGCAGTTTAAAGTTTAATTTTTTTTTGAAATTTTGTTCTCTACAAAAATGCACTGGACAATCTTAACCGTAGAACTAACCGTTTAGTAGTTATTGGCAAATAACCAAAAAAATCCATTTTTTTGGGCGATTTTTTCGAATTTCCCGGAGTTGCCCAGGGGTGCCAGTTTGGCACCCGTCATATTATGATTCAGTATATTAAATACTACTAGAATCAATCATAAAATATTTGTTGTACCTAACTTCCAGGTTACATGGCTTGGCGACCGGACTATATTGGGTTGTGCTTTTAGTTCAATTCAGAATTTCCTGAAAAATCCTCGGCATATTGAGTAATAAAATGATATGGTATCATAATGCATAGTCATTTAGAAAAAGACTAGGCGTTTTATAAAATATTTAGGCGTTTATCAGTCACTACATTTTGTTATACTTTAGAATAAGTATAATAATTTCTAAGGCCTGTTATTATTTTTGTTATTGATGCCTCCCCTCTCTACAAAAAATTCTGGCGACATTCATGACACCGAAACCCATAATTTGAGTAATTTCAGGTTAGAAAAGTCCTGTGTTAACGTTTTCTATGTTTTCTTACCTTCAACGACGGTCTTGGAGAAGCTCTCGGTGTCACCGCATTCGATGCCAGTGACATCGCTGCTGCCAAACGTCCATACAGTTCCCAAACAATTTAAAGCTAATTCTGGTACTACTAATCCTACTTTAACTAATAAAAGAGCGGGCACGTGCTTTCGTTTCGCTGTGTCCATTACTGCTCCTTGAGCCGACCTGAAAAAAAACAGAAAAACAGAGTTTAGACTATTCGTTATTTTATTTTCTTCATTTTCTCAGTACTACAAAATCAAGACTCAGATGTCCGTGCATTCCGTCTTTCTTATAAATATAAACAATAATTATGGATAAGACTAATAAATATTTATTAGATCACAACATTGATAATGTGTCTAGCGATAATATTCATTTGCTGTTTATAAATCTCACTAATGTGAAAATTAACAATTTAGTTTTTTATACAATCTCAGCACTCAAATTACGCAGCTTTTTCATTAACGATTAATTAATATTTTAATAATTTAAATATCTTAATATTTTTATAACTTGGTATCAATCAATTCAAGTAAATTTCTTTTTTTTTTTTAAATTAAATCTCTGTATTTTGTTAGAATAATATTTATAACAAATTAATATTATTAATTTACTAATTTAAAAAAATAGGATTAAGTAGGTTAAGTAAAAATTATTATGGGTATTATTATTATAGAATGTCCTATGAAACTGGTTAAGTATGGGGATCTCGAGAACCATAAGAGATACGAAGTTGGTTAAATTAGCCAAAAGTTGCCCCTTTAGGGCACCATTTTAGAAATGTTTTTGTTTTCCCACAAAAATGCATAGGTGATTAGATATACGCAAAAATGTAAATTTTGCCAATTTCGTTTTTCACCTATAACTCGTTTGTTTGAAATAGTACAAGTTTCTAATTTGCACGTTCTATAGGCAGTTTTTAATGAGGAACTCACAGCAGTCCTCAAATTTTTTTTATCTCCCACAGATTTTGAGAAATTCAAACCAAATTCAAATTTTTATATGGAGCTCATAGTTGGCTATGACCCGTCTAAATAGATATTTTTTTTCTCTTTTCAACGATATAAAACACAAGTAGGTACATTGAAATTAAAAGAAAGGCAGAAATTACATAATTATTATTTTTTAAATTGTTTTTATCAAAAAAAAAGACTACAAATATCGATAAAATAATTATAATTATTACTATTACACGATGGATTCCTCGAATTATAATCAGAATAATCCGCTAATGTGAAAAAATTAATAATCTTCACCCAAACAAATGGCAAGTGGATAACCATTTTTTTCGATTTTGGACCTGAATTTTGAACGCTCATATTTCGGAAAGTAAAAAAGATTTTTAAGCGCGGTTTGCGCCATTCTTCGTTTAGTTAGTACAATTTGATACCTAATAATTTGATCAATATTCGTGGTCTCCCTTATAGACTAGACGGGAAATCCGAAATTCGCTCTTCTAGGTGCATTTTTATGTAACATTTTAGTAACGTGAGTTTCTAGACTAATTTGACCCCGCTGAATTCGAATCTGCCCGTTACCAAGCCGAATTTTGCATGCAACACCCGGAATCCAAGATGGCGATGAGTCTTTTTCTAGGTTTTCGGTGTCTCTGATTTCATTGAATCACACAGTTTTGACATTCAAATGTAATATTCACGATGACGGCCCAAGAAACCGGAAGTTAACCGTCCAAGGATTATACCAAACATTTTAATCAACTTACGATATATATATATATATATATATATATATATATATATACACTGGCGGAAAAAAAAAATGAAACACTTTGAAATTCGTGAAATTTCGACCATTTTCAAACCGCTATAACTCGGCGTATTTTGAATCGATTTCGATGAATCTTTGTGGACGAAAAACTTTGAAGTGTCTACTTTAAAGTCATGCCTGCGAATTTTAGCGCAACCCCTTCCGCCCCCCTCCAGCACCCCGGTGAAAAATAATCAATTTTAATTTTAAAAATGTCCAACTTTGACGATGTCTATGGACTTTAAAAATTTTTTTTGACTTGATCCATCAAAAGGGCACTAAAATTCACTCAATTCCCTGTGCAGGACTCAAAGAACGAAGTTTTGGAACAAAGTTATGAATTTTTTTTAAAAAGGGGCATTTTTTGGTTTTTTGCACATAACTCAGCGAATTTTCAACCAAATTAGACGATTCTTTCGGGGAAAAACCAAATTGTGGGTGTACTTTAAGGGGATAATCTCAGATTATGGTGATCTTTTTTCGTACCCTTTAAAACCCGAACAAAAAAACACGTTTTTTCGCAAAAAAAACGTCTAACTTTGGCGATGTGTACCGAGTTGGAAAACAATTTTTCGGCTCGATCCACAGAAAAGGCATTGAAACTTGTTCAATTACCTGTGCTGGGCTCAAAAAACGAAGTTCCTACGACGATTTGGCACAAAGTTATGGCCGTTTGAAAAAAAGTGCATTTATTTATTTTTTGACTCATAAGTCGGAAGTTTTTCGGCGAAATTGTTTGTTTTTTTCACGAATGAAATTTTCCTTCAAAATTTCTAATTTTTTAGACAATTTGAGTTACACAAAATTTTCAATTTTATTTTTAAATTTTCTCGATATTACAGGTTTGCTTATGCCCATGGCATGAAGCACGGTGCTCGATGTGGCATTTTGCTTCGTACAAAGCTGTCGCAAAAGGATGTTTCACCGGTATAGCAAAATGCCATACGAAAATTTGTATATTGCTTATTGCTATGTTCACTTCGTACTTTGAAGGTTTTTGAAAATTATTTTTGACAGCTGAGAATTAAAATTCATCAATTCTTTGTGTTAATTAAATCAATAATTAGTTTATTAAAGGGTTATATTCTTATTATAATTACTACTAATTATTGATTTTTTGAGCCCAGCACAGGTAATTGAACAAGTTTCAATGCCTTTTCTGTGGATCGAGCCGACAAATTGTTTTCCAACTCGGTACATATCGCCAAAGTTAGACGTTTTTTTTGCGAAAAAAACGTGTTTTTTTGTTCGGGTTTTAAAGGGTACGAAAAAAGATCAGCATAATCTGAGATTATCCCCTTAAAGTACACCCACAATTTGGTTTTTTCCCGAAAGAATCGTCTAATTTGGTTGAAAAGTCGCTGAGTTATGTGCAAAAAATAAAAAAATGCCCTTTTTTAAAAAAAATTCATAACTTTGTTCCAAATGATCGTAGGAACTTCGTTCTGTGAGTCCTGCACAGGGAATTGAGTGAATTTTAGTGCCCTTTTGATGGATCAAGTAAAAAAAAAATTTTAAAGTCCATAGACATCGTCAAAGTTGGACATTTTTAAAATTAAAATTTATTATTTTTCACCGGGGTGCTGGAGGGGGGCGGAAGGGGTTGCGCTAAAATTCGCAGGCATGACTTTAAAGTAGACACTTCAAAGTTTTTCGTCCACAAAGATTCATCGAAATCGATTGAAAATACGCCGAGTTATAGCGGTTTGAAACTGGTCGAAATTTCACGAATTTCAAAGTGTTTCATTTTTTTTTCCGCCAGTATATATATATATATATATTTATTAAACACAAAAAATAGTTGAAATTCAGAAATTTTGCAATTTTCACTTGAAGATAATAATTAAATTTTGGGTTACCAAGGGCCTTACAAAAATTTAATACAATGTATGCAGCCAATGCGGCAAACCGCAAGTCGATATCATTATCCGTTCAGAAAGTAGAGTTGATTAAACACAAAAAATATTTTAGATTTTTAAATTTTGCAATTTTCACTTGAAGATAACATAATTAAATTTTGGGTTATCAAGAGCCTGCCATAAAATTTAACATAATGTATCTTGCAAAAAATTTACTAAGGAATCCAAGGCCGCAAACCGGAAGTCGATATCTGTATTCATTCAGAAAGTAGAGTTGATTAAACACAAAAAATATTTAAAATTCTTATATTTTGCAATTTTCACTTGAAGATAATAATTAAATTTTGGGTTAGCAAGGGCCTACCATAAAATTTAACATAATGTATCGTACGTAAAATTTACAAAGGAAGCCAATGGCGTAAACCGGAAGTTGATATCTTTATCCGTTCAGAAAGTAGAGTTGATTAAACACAAAAAATATTTTAGATTCTTAAATTTTGCAATTTTCACTTGAAGATAATAATTAAATTTCGGGTTATCAAGGGCCTACCATAAAATTTAACATAATGTATCTTACATAAAATTTACTTAGAAATCCAACGCCGCAAACTGGAAGTCGATATCTTTATTCGTTCAGAAAGTAGAGTTGATTAAACACAAAAAATATTTAAAATTATTAAATTTTGCAATTTTCACTTGAAGATAATAATTAAGTTTTGGGTTATAAAGGGCCTTACAAAACATTTAATATAATGTATCTTACGTAAAATTTACTAAGGAATCCGCAAACGGGAAGTCGATATCTTTATCCGTTCAGAAAGTAGAGTTGATATTACATTTGAATGTCAAAACTGTGTGATTCAATGAAATCAGAGATACCGAAAATCTAGAAAAAGACATCATTCTCAAAAATACAACAATATTTAGGTATTTGTTTCACGTAGATTAAAAAACGGCCGCCATCTTGGATTCCGGGTGTTGCATGCAAAATTCGGCTTGATAACGCGCAGATTTGAATTCAGCGGGGTCAAATTAGTCTAGAAACTCACGTTACCAAAATGTTACATAAAATGCACCTAGAAGAGCGGATTTCGGATTTCCCGTCTAGTCTATATATTATGTTTTGTTTTTTCTTGCCAGTTCTTGATGCCTGCTCTTCTTAAATCTTCTTTTACTTCCTCTAGCCATTTTGATCTCGGTCTGCCTCTGCGTCTTCTACCACCTGGGTCCCATATTGTACTATTGACTTTATTGTTTCGCTGTCATCTGTCATCTCTGTCATCTCCATACGTGCCCTAACCATCTTGCTCGCTGTTGCTTTATCTTTCTTACTATATCTTCTTCTAGTTCTTGTTCTATCTCGAAGTTCATTTTCTGGGGTTTTTACTGGTCCTAATATCGTTCTTATTATTCTTCTTTCCGCTCTTCTCAATTCTTCTTCATCTTTTCTCGTCATTGTCATTGTTTCAGCTGCATACATAAATACTGGTCTTATTATCGTTTTATAAATTTTAATTTTTGTTTTCTTTGTTAAATTTTTGTTCTCTAGTAGTTTTTTGTTTGCGTGGTAGGCTCTGTTCGCTGCTATTATTTTCTCTTTTATTTCTGTTTCCCTATTTCCTTTGCATGACAGTGTAGTTCAGAGATATTTGAATTTTTCCACTGTTTCAAAGGAATACCCTTCTATAGTTATGTTTTTATTTTTCCTGTTTCCTCCTATTACCATCATCTTGGTTTTGTCTTCGTTTATTCTCAATCCTATCTCATCTCCTTCTGTTATTATTTCTCGTAGTATTTCCACCATTATTTTTCTGTTTTTTGTTGCGATCACTATGTCATCGGCATATGCAATGATCTGTCCTCCATTTGTTCTTAGTGTTCTCTTCTTGATTTTTCTCATTGCATATTCTAATGCTAGGTTAAATAGCGTTGCTGATAATGTATCTCCTTGCCTTACTCCTTTATTAATTTCGAAGTTGGACGACTCACCTTTTTGTGTTTTAACACAAGCTTTTGAATTTCTCATTGTCATTGCTATTAGTCTTATTAGCTTTTCTGTTATTTTAAACTCTCTCAATGCTTCAATTAGTTTGCCTCTTTTGATTGAGTCGAAGGCTTGCTTAAAGTCAATGAATAACATTTCAATTTATATCTTGTGTTCGTGTGCTTTTTCCATTATCTATTTAACTGTGTGTATTGCATCCGTAGTTGACTTGCCTTTAGTGAAACCACACTGATGTTGCCCGATTATGTTCTTTGTTTCTTCTATTAGTCTTTTTTGCAATATTGATGTCATGATTTTGTAGGTAGTGTTAAGTAGTGTGATTCCCCTGTAGTTTTGACACAGTTGTTGATCTCCTTTCTTGTGTATTGTTATTATCTGTCCGTTTTTCCATTCTTCTGGCATTTTTTCTTTCTTCCATATTTCCTGTATAAGCCTGTGTATTTGTTCGTGAAGTTTATCTCCACCATGTTTTATTAGTTCTATGTTTAGTCCGTCTTTTCCTGGTGTTTTTCCATTTTTCATGTTATTTATTATTTGTTTTTCTTCTTCTTTTGTTGGGTCACTCGTTTCATTTTGTATTTCATATGAATTATTCTGGCTGGGATCTGTTAATAAATCTTGGAAGTATTCTTTCCATACCTGGTTGTATTGTTCAGTGTTCTCTGTTTTCTTGCCATTTTTATGATTTAAAGTGCTGGATTTTGAACCTATAAATGAAAGATTAGCGTACATAAAAATAGAGGCGAAACCATTCAACATATCACTCCTGAATGTATACTCCCCAACTGAAAACGCCAAAACAGAAGATAAAGATGAATTTTATAAGAATTTAGAACATGAAATAGGAAAAATACCAAAAGAAGATAATATACTAATACTAGGAGACCTAAATGCACAAATAGGTAAAGAAGACTACATACAGACAGTTGCTGGTAAACACACAATACATGAGAAAACAAACAACAATGGACAGAGAATATGCAGAACAGCAGCAAAATATAACATGTTCATAAGCAGCACAAAATTCGAACACCCAATGCACCACAAAGTTACATGGACCTCACCTGATCAAAGAACCCAATCACAAATAGACCATATACTAATAACCAAAAGAAAACAGTCAACAATTAAAGATGTCAGAACCTACAGAGGTGCAAACGCAGACTCAGACCACTACATGGTAACAGCGACAATAATGCAAAAAATTAAAAGATCAGTAAAACATAAGAACACGCAAATAAAATGGAACGTAAAAAAACTGGACACAACAAACAACAGAATTAAATACAAAAAACAATTAGAAGAACAGATAAGCAAAATTAATAACAGAGACGATAAAATAGAAACAAGATGGGAAAAAATAAAAACTTGCATAAACAATGCAGCAAAGAACAGCATTGGAGAAGAAAAGAAAGAGAACAAGAAAGAATGGTTCAATGAAAATTGGCAAGAAATTGTAGAAAAGAAAACGAAAGCAAGACTGAAGTGGATAGGTACGAATAAAAAGAGCGATAAAGAAGAATATGAAAAAATCAAAAAAATATGCAAGAACGAAATAAGAAAAGCAAAAAGAGCCTGGATAAATGAGCAAATAAAGGAAATCGAAAAGGAAGGTATGAACCACAACACCAAACAATTCTATCAAAGGATCAACGCACAAAATAGAACATACAAACCAAAAACATACACCACTAAGGATTAAAAATTTTGTATTTACTTACATAATATCGAATCAAAATAAAAAATTGATACTTGTTTTACGAAGTCGTACAATTTATTAACAACTTGCCCATGTAAAAAGCAGGGGGAAATATAATTTAGGCCAAATAGATTTCGAACGACCAAATTGTTTTGCTTCGACAAATTGTCTAATATAAACGAACGCATCGGGCGAGAATGAGTTGTAGTCTGTGTAGGGCATAATCAAGAAAGAGATTTAGACAGGAATCTTCTATGATACTAGGTTGAACGCAGGATTTCCGAACGTACCCCTGTAGACTGTAATTATAAATAATTTAACAAAATAATAATAAATAATTTAAGTAGTATGCTGGCTGAGGCACTGAACTATACTCATACTGGAACACGCATTGGCCGTCTCATAGAAACACCGCGATCCGAGAGAGATGGTCCACAAGAGTCATTCCTGTCCTTCTCGTAATGCGTTGCGCGTCAATGATTGGGCGGCTTACTGTTCTACGCATGCGCACACTGGCACGAGTAGGACAGAGATGACCATTGCAGCCCTCTCTCTCGGATCGGACTGGCGGACGCAGCGCGCGTTCCAGAATGAGTCTAGTTCAATGGGCTGAGGTGACACGAGCAGCCGCAGTTTGTTACTTCGAACCTCTGTGCTCCTGTCGAATTTTGAACTCCTAAAAAAAATACTATTCCCCATAATAAATCATTGTAAATACCTCCAAGAATATATTCCATAAATTTAATAATGATTGTGTTATTTTACAAGAATTCATACACTTAAAAATCCTTGATCATGAATATAATATTAATAAGAATTAATTAAAATAAGACATGGAGACGTGTATATAAAAATTTTCGTATTTTTTCGGCTGAGCAATTT
Source organism: Agonum fuliginosum (assembly GCA_947534325.1). Taxonomy (NCBI): domain Eukaryota; kingdom Metazoa; phylum Arthropoda; class Insecta; order Coleoptera; family Carabidae; genus Agonum; species Agonum fuliginosum. The sequence continues at coordinate 44,529,336 of OX384030.1, read as the reverse complement.
TCCATGTGCGCAATATTCATGTACGCACTTTTTCACAACTGCAAATGTCCATATGCGCAATAGTTCGTGTCCGCAATTGTACATGTCCGTAATGGGGTACTTGCATGGTAGAGACGATTTAAATCCATATAGGAGTGACGTCATAAAAAACAAGCAAATTATTCGTATGAATCAAGATTTGACTTTTTAGTACAGCATGAGTTTGGTAGATGGTGCTGGCAGTCTTTCTCTATACGCGATATTTAAAAGCAATAGTTTTAATTCTATTTTTAAACTTATTTATTATTTTACCATTTTAATACATCGCATGATTCTGTAGGAAATAATCAAAGATTAATAAAATAGAACAAAACTAAATAACAAAACACGTTAACCTTAAAATTTTATGTTGACACTTGACACAACAATAAGCAGAAAATTGACAAGTTGTCAGCAATAAACAATAAGTGATATATAACGAACTTTTGTGAATCTAAAAGATAACAATAATATATAAGAAAATATATTTCATATAATGAATACTATATTATATGAATAATTGTTCTGCTACTGCCGTTAAGACACAAATTAATAAGCCCCGCCCCTTATGACATACGATATGCGAATAGATTTATACGAGTAAAATGTGTAAGAAAGAGATAGCCTATTAAGTGAACGTGGTGGATAGAATTTATCTGATATGACGTCACTCCTATATGGATTTAAATTGTCTCTAGAGACGATTTAAATCCATATAGGAGTGACGTCATAAAAAACAAGCAAATTATTCGTATTGCCCTGTTCACACGTTGCTACTTTGAAGACGCATACGTGCTACTGTAGCATGAAAAGAAATTCAAATCGAAACAATTACCGCAAAAAATCGCTATCTACACACACAACGATCAACGATATGAAATTATCAACGAGTAGTTCTTGATACTTTGATGCTACAAATTAGCAGCGCTGCTATTTGACAAGCGACTCAGATTTTTTCTTGCTACAGTAGCACGAAAGTGTCTTCAAAGTAGCAACGTGTGAACAGGGCATATGAATCAAGATTTGACTTTTTAGTACAGCATGAGTTTGGTAGATGGTGCTGGCAGTCTTTCTTTATCCGCGAAATTTAAAAGCAATATTTTTTGTTTCTATTTTAAGGATTAATCATTATTTTACCATTTTAATACATCGCATGATTCTGTAGGAAATATCAAAGATTATTAAAATACAACAAAACGAAATAACAAAACACGTTAACCTTAAAATTTTATGTTGACACTTGACACACCAAGAAGGAGAAAATTGACAAGTTGTCAGCAATAAACAATTAAAAGTATATAACGGACTTTTGTAAATCTAAAAGAAAACAATAATATGTAAGAAAAACTATATTATATGAATAATTGTTCTGCTACTGCCGTTAAGACACAAATTGATTAACCCCGCCCCTTATGACATACGATATGCGTATAGATTTATACGAGTAAACTGTGTAAGAAAGAGATAGCTTATTTAGTGAACGTGGTGGATAGAATTTATCTGATATGACGTCACTCCTATATGGATTTAAATCGTCTCTACTGAAAATTAGATTTTTAACACTATGAACATAATGTTAGATTTAAAACATTGGTAAAAATACAAATTTTATTTAAAAAAAAATTATGTAACAATAATTGAATAACAATAGTTGTTATGTGCGTGCGAGACGACACATCTTGCGAACACATGGCCCACCAGAGCAACAGGCTTCCAGGGATTTCGAGAAGGATGTGTAAGTCATTCTTGACACATTTTAGTACGGCCCTTCTAGAAATCCCGCAGGTTGCTGTTCCCATGGGACAGGGCTCTGTGTCCGCTAAGAATCAAGTTACACGCCAAGCACTTGCAGCTGTGTACTTGACCACCCTCAGATGATGGTTCCAACATGTGGTCAAGTCGGAGGAAGAAAAGTGGCTTGGGGATGGAGAGTCAGTCTCGTACGCGCATCTCAACCCTCAACTTGTTAGCCAGCTTTTTCTTATATATTATTATATTATACTCTATCATATATTACGTGTGGTGTTGTTGTGCATTATTATTCGAGAACCCTCCTCCTCCTACCATTAGCAGTGTGACTGCGGATAGATTCCTGTTTCTGGGTCAAGGTAAGTGCCATGAAATACTTAACTTATATTATATATTAGTCACCCACCGCTCCCCCCACTATTGCTACAATTACATGCTTCTTAGTAAATTGAGAAAGAAATTTTACTGTGATGTCACTATTTTGCATTGAACATAATGGCAACTTTCTACGTCACACAACATTTTCATTAATTATTTTTGTGCTTGTTAATAAAAATTTTGTAAAAATAAAAAATACGGGTCCCAAGTTTTTATCTCCAAAAATATTCAATGTTCTTTTTAAAATGAAACATAGGGAATAAATTTGAATTTGTTAATATTTGGTGTCACACTGCAGCTACCTATAAATAAGATTTATACTTTAAACATACGCGTCCCTTGGAACTATTGCAGCTGCCCAAATATCTTATATTGTTCGAGAATACAGTTAAATTGATTCCCTATGTTTCATTTTAAAAAGAACGCGCTAATACATTGCTGTCAAAGTCGTAACCATGGATATGAAAAATTTCACTGTATGAATTTAAACCCTCAAAAACATCACAATTGTAAAGCATATGCCAAGGGGAATCGCGATAATAATTAAATTACATACGAGAGACAGATTGATATTTAGTGATTCACCCAGTAACGTGCCAAGTATAATGCTCTAAGTTCATCAGAAAATAAAATACCTAAGTATCTTATGTGTTTTTCAATACTTGGCGGTTCGTTTAATTATTTCTCTTCACTTCTTAACGAGAAATAATTTATTATAATTTGAAAGTAAGATATTTTATTTTCTGATGAACTTTAAGTATATACTTGGCGCATTACTGGGTGATATCATTTCTTTCGTATCTGTAAACTAATTCGTTAAGTTTTTGGAATAACTAAATATCAATCTGTCTCTAGTATGTAATTTTTATCGCGATTCTCCTTGGCATATGCTTTACATTTGTGATGTTTTTGAGGGGATATCATTATTTTTTGATATTTAGCGCTATCATTGAAACTAGTACTAGGTACTTTTCTGAGAATTCCGAGTATTCCAAAAAAAATTACATGCAAATATCATTTAATTCAACATTGCTAAAAATCTCCAATAAATACTCCATTCATCTACATGAGAACAAACTGAAAACTAAAATTAAATTGTGGAATAAATACTTTAACTTTTTACATTTATTTGAAAATAAATGTTGAAAATTCACATACATGGAATTATGTTTTCTTTATAAATTCGATATACCTGGGTAATGACCTAATGACGTTATGAAAACAAATTTGTTTTTATATCGGTAGTGTTAATTTTTCTTCTTGTGACAAACTACGGATTGGCAGAACTACAGTTCTGTCAAATTAAGTGTTCCCTGAAAATCGCACTATTCTATACCTTACTTACCTATTAACTAGCACCCCAGCAACACAAATAATAACCAGTAACAGTGCGGCCTGGCCGATGAGGTACGCTCTGACGAGGTCGCCGCCCCTAGTGCAGTCGATCCACGTGACCGGGTAGTAGCGCACCAGCACTAGCACGGTCAGCACGAGCCATAGCGCGCGGAACGATATCTCGAACAGCCCGGGGAACACCAGGTCGTCCGATGCCGCTGACCACTTGCGACCCAGCAGCCGGAGCGCCGGCATGGTGGCTCTGGAAAGAGAAAATGTGCTGTAATCATACTTTTATCTCACTTGTAGTTGTAACATTATAGTAAGTACTTATATTATGTAATTAGTTTTTAATGATAGCTATTATACTCTGTTTAAAATAACAAAAGAATTTTGACAGATACATTCTTGTGATATATGTACGGTTTTGTGGACTATTGGCGCTTCTTCAAAATGTTTTGGTGTGTGTAAACCAAACTTCCATACCACGCCCCAATTCACTGTAAAAATTCTTTCGTTATTTTAAACAGTATAATACGCGAGTATGAAATTTACGATGCGAGCCATGGCGAGTGTCGTAATTCATACGAGTGTACTCGTATTAATAACCATTACACACTAGTTGAATACACTATTTTTTCTATTCTCATGCTTTCATTAAAAAGAAACTATTCATTTTGCATGTGCTTGGGTGTTTCATAATGAAACGAATGTTATTCAAGTACAGACAATGCATATTTAATAAGTAAATTAAAGCATGGGAGTAGAAAATACTTAGTTATTTACGCAATAGGCGGGAGAAGAACATTTCTAAGATACACGTGTGAAATTTGCACAACGAGGCGACGGCCGAGTTGTGTATCACGCAAGTTTATTTTGTAGTAGGTACATGATTACCTTTCGCCTCATATTCTATAAGAGAGATTTTGTAATGGGTCAATATTTTCGAGTATGAGATTTAGCAGGTTTCAGGGTCTCTAGAATACGAATTTACTATTTTCACGATGATGTGTGTGTAATGTATTATGTCCACCGAACAGATAGAGTAATAAATTTAGTGGGCAGAGCCAAAACTGCGCAGTACAATGTGCGCAGAAGTAGGCTTTACAAGCAACAAATTTTAAAAAGCAGATAAATTAAATAGTTTTATTTGAAATAAATGTGGAAGAATTATATATTTAACATTATATATTTTATAATTTATGTATAACAAAATTTTAAAAGAAATATGAAGTACAATTTTTATTTACGAACGATTTTTTTGATGATTCAATACATGTAATATTTAGTAAATTTGTAGCAATATACAAAACAAGATAAAACGAAATGATTTTGACATTCTACACTACCTATATACATTCACGTAGTATTGATTCCTCCTTGGTATTGATGTATATTTAGAACTGTTAAACGTTAACCTAACATATTTGACGTATAAGAAAATAAAATTTTCTCCAAATTAAATAAGTACGATCAACGAAAAAATATTGTAACTCATAAATGTTAATATATTTATTTATTTATATATTTATTAACAATGGTAGGTACACAATTTTAAAATAAAATAAAAATTAATCATCTGAATCGGTGTCCGATGTAGACGACGATTCACTCCCTAAATGAATAATTAGAGGTTCCACTTGCACTTCTATAATGATATCAGTTTGCCACATTTTTTCTTCCTCTTTTATAACATGTCTTATCGCATTTTTTCAATTGTCTGATGTGACATTTTCAGTGGCATTATGAAATAAAGTTTCAATATCTTTCATTTTGAAAGTTGTATTATTTCTTGCGACTTCACCTTTTATTTGTCCCCATATCAGTTCTATAGGGTTTAGCTCACAGTGATATGGGGGCAATCGAAGGACAGTTCGTTCTTGTTCTGCTGCAATTTCGTCTACCACGTATTTGGGTGTTACTCCAGCTCCCCTAACGAGGGCCAGCAACTCGTCCTTGACCATGTCGTCTGCGTACGCAATACATTTATCATCTAACCATGCTTGGATGTCCGCTTTTTTGGTTCCACAGTTTGGAATTTTTTCTGATTTCCTACTATGGTATGATGCATTATCCATAACGATGACACATTTCTCAGCCAAACGCCCGATAATATTTTTAACCACTGTTCAAAAACATTGGCCGTCATTTCTTCATGGTAATCTCCAGTTTTTTTGGATTGGAAACACAGAAGTCCATTTTCCACAAATCCATCTTCGGATCCAATATGTAAAATTATGAGGCGACTACCTTTGCCCGATGGATCTTTAATGCCCGTTGTTAGTCCCTCAATAAAAGCTTGACGAGCAGTGAGGATGTTCGTGTCTTTCCATACTTTATTCACATGGCCAGCGTTTAACCACGTTTCGTAATAGTAATTTTTTTCCTTCTTCTCTGTATTTTTTAATTTCCCGTAGATAACGTCGTCTCCATACAACTATTTCGCTTTTATCTTTTAGAACACTGTTGCGTGACCTCTTGCAGAATCTATTTGGAAGTAATGCCCTGTTCACACGTTGCTACTTTGAAGACACATTCGTGCTACTGTAGCAAGAAAAAATCTGAGTCGCTTGTCAAATAGCAGCGCTGCTAATTTGTAGCATCAAAGTATCAAGAACTACTCGTTGATAATTTCACATCGTTGATCGTTGTGTGTGTAGATAGCGATTTTTTGCGGTAATTGTTTCGATTTGAATTTCTTTTCATGCTACAGTAGCACGTATGCGTCTTCAAAGTAGCAACGTGTGAACAGGGCATAATTATTAATATTTGAAAAAATAAGTTAATTATGCTAAAATACAGTATACAATTTCTCTTACTTAAATCCAATGTCTTTTAACAACTTTGCTAATGTTGATCGTTTAAAATGAAGCATATCTTTATCTTCATGTAAAGCGGACAGAATTTTATTGAGAGTAGGCTGTTCGTTTCTTTCAAAAAAAGAATGAACCAAACGTCGAAGTTTACTTTTGTTAAATCGTCGATGTTATCCAACACTGTTCTCTTCCGGTAAGATACTTTTGGTGGATCCAATCTATATTCATTTTTGTATTCACGTAGAATTTTGTAAACACTTGCAACACATATTCCTGTAATTAGACATTTCATTAGCTGGAAGTTTTTTATATTATGTAATGATTTAAGAAAATTGGATACGTACCTGCTGCATTTGCAGTGAATGCAACATTTTCTGTCTTGCTGTTGTTGGGGTTATGCTCAGAGAAAACTTTGAATATATTCAAGATTTGCTCCTTTGCTTCACCCGAAAAATGCTTTCTTCGCCGTTTTTTGGATGGAGACAAAGACTGCGCTTGATCCATAGTTATAAGACTTTACCCTTACACTAAACTCTGGTACTTGAGTTCCCGAAGAGATGTAGCACGAACTTCACTTCACACGCCGACTTAACTTTGTGTGAATGTTTGGATGATGATGTTTGTATTGAAACTTAGTCTAGTCACCTACAACTAACAAATTTCCACACCCTCAAATAGGGGGAACCAATCAAAATTAACCACCCACAAAGGGGTAGGAAAAACCCTACTTTTGCCAAAGCAGAAGCAGGTATGCATGCGGTGTGCAGATGTTGGGAAATTCTGATAAAAACTATAATGTTTAATCCTAATTACAGTAATCCGTAACTGTTAATTTTACAGTTAACGACAAACAAAGCCCTAATGGGGAATAATTTTTATGAACTAAAATTCCCAACATCTGCACATACCTTAAATTCTAGGTACAACAAATTTTCAGAAATACGGCATGTACACAAATCTCAAACATAAAAAGCCAAACAATGCTATGACAGCTGTGAGGTTATGCCAGTAATAGCAGTCCGTTGTTACCGACTCAGCAGTTGAGTTTGCCTAGCAGTGTAAAACTGGCTTACCAATAGCAATACCGTATTTCAATTTCGCGCACATTTGTGGGAGGAGCATCTACTCTATCTGTTCGGTGGACATAGTATAGTACGGGCGGTTCCAGGCAATAAGTATGTACTCACTGCAAAATGATAAGAAGGTGCCACTTTGTATACATGTTAAGGACACCCTAATTAGTGATTTAAGATCGGGAGACACGCTGACAGACCTGGCAGGACGCCATTATTCAAGATGCCGGATAAAAACAAATAACTGAAAGCTCTTAATGGGTACTTAATTTTTGTTTGTAACCATTTTTGTCATGTCTTTTCGTTTTGCTGAAAATAATAATAAAATAATTTTATAGCGAAAAATTTAAAAAATCACTAGAATTAGCGAAAGTGGCAGTGTTTTATGATTAAAATAATTAAAAAGTTAAATAAGTAGTAATTAATATATTTACTTTTACCTCTGCATTTGTACCACTATACTTTTTACTGCTATTACGTTTTACCACTAATACATTTTTACCATTCCGTTTTTTCCATTACAATTTTTACCACCATACTTTTTTACCGCTATTCCGTTTTACCATTAATAGTTTGTGGGGCTATAGTACGGTTTTGTTAGTGTAGTAAATACCAAAACCGAGTTTGTGGGGCTCTAGTACGGTTTTGTTAGCTTTGTTAGTGTAGCAAATACCAAAACCGAGTTTGTGGGGCTCTAGTACGGTTTTGTTAGCTTTGTTAGTGTAGTAAATACCAAAACCGAGTTTGTGGGGCTCTAGTACGGTTTTGTTGCTTTGTTAGTGTAGTAAAAACAAAAACCGAGATTGTGGTGCTCTAGTACGGTTTTGTTAGCTTTGTTAGTGTAGTAAATACCAAAACCGAGTTTGTGGGGCTTTAGTACGGTTTTGTTAGCTTTGTTAAAAAAGAGACGGTGGTAAAAATGGATTGGTAAAAAAACTCGTTGGTAAATATGTTGGTGGTAAAAAGAATTAGTGGTAAAAATAGGGACGGTGGTAAAAATGGATTGGTAAAAGAATACGTTGGTAAATACGTTGGTGGTAAAAAAGAATTAGTGATAAAAAGGGACGGTGGTAAAAAATGGATTGGTAAAAGTATAATGTTGGTAAAAAAGGGACGGTGGTAAATAAGGATTGGTAAATATGGGGGCAAATCTATGTATGGACTTATGTGACGATTTTTCGCCTAACATCTTAACATCGCATAAGATTTTGGTAGAAACTGGAAGTAGTACTTTTGAAGCTTGATATTGTTTTCCTTAAATAAATTGGTATATTATTTATTTGACAATTTTTGCAATTAAAAACAAAAGAAAAAAATATTTTTTATTTTACTGTTTTTCTTGAATCAAAAGAATACGCACCGCACTTATAACTTTTTATTAAAATAAATTATAGACCACATGGTAAAGAAGCTTCAATATAAAATGTTTTTGACTTGCAATCGTATATTTATACAGTTTACATTTTTTTAAATTCGAATTAGACGTTGTTTGTAGAAATCTAATTTGAATGATTTTGTTTTGTCAAAAAGTGTTATTAAATGTCAAAACTTCGATTTGCCCCCATATTTACCAATCCCTATTTACCACCGTCCCTTTTTTACCACCGTAATTCTTTTACCAATCCATTTTTTACCAACATTATACTACTTGTACCAATCCATTTTTTACCACCGTCCCTTTTTACCACTAATTCTTTTTTACCACCAACGTATTTACCAACGTATTCTTTTACCAATCCATTTTTACCACCGTCCCTATTTTTACCACTAATTCTTTTTACCACCAACATATTTACCAACGTGTTTTTTTACCAATCCATTTTTACCACCGTCTCTTTTTTAACAAAGCTAACAAAACCGTACTAAAGCTCCACAAACTCGGTTTTGGTATTTACTACACTAACAAAGCTAACAAAACCGTACTAGAGCCCCACAAACTCGGTTTTTGTTTTTACTACATTAACAAAACCGTACTAGAGCCCCACAAACTCGGTTTTGGTATTTGCTACACTAACAAAGCTATAACAAAACCGTACTAGAGCCCCACAAACTCGGTTTTGGTATTTACTACACTAACAAAACCGTACTATAGCCCCACAAACTATTAATGGTAAAACGGAATAGCGGTAAAAAAGTATGGTGGTAAAAGTTGTAATGGTAAAAACGGTGTGGAATAAAAATGTATTAGTGGTAAAACGAAATAGCGGTAAAAAGTATAGTGGTACAAATGCAGAGGTAAAAGTTGGAGTGGTAAAAATTGAGTGGTAAAAAATGGGTTAACGGTAAAACAGGATAGCGGTAAAAAAGAATAGTGGTAAAAATGCTGTGGTAAAAGTTGGAGTGGTAAAAATAGAATGGTAAATATGTAGCACAACGCAAAACTTCATTATAATTCAAACGAAAGTAGAAAAACTATTATATACAACACATAAGGAATCTTGGTAGTTACACATTACTCATGTGTTTACAGAAACAGAACTCGGCTACGCTTCGTGCTGAAAAATTTAACATACGTAAACCTTCGGTTCCCTATTGGCCCAGTAAAATAAGTAAAAAAACCTGCAAAAATTGAGGGCGAAAATTTTATTGTTTTAACAGATAGGTATTGACATCTTCAAGAATAGCCAACATCTCGAATTCCCTTTTAGGGCATGAAAATCACATTTTTTTAATTAACCCTTTTCTTTTAATGTTTACTGAAAAAATCAAAAGACCAATTTGTATAGAGCGGAAAATTATCTTTAAAACAGGCTATAAGCGATTTTCATGAAAATGCATTGTTTTCGAGAAAATATATTTTTTATCTTACACAAACAGAAAATACGATTTTACTGCGTCTAATGTCGCAAGAAAATAAATATTTGTCGGTCAGACCTACAAAAAACAAGAAAATGCCTAGGCTGGAAAATAATTTCGTGCGCGAACCAACAGATTGCGCCAAGTGTATTATAAATACACGTTCTGCTGTCAAAATAAATATTTGAAAGGTGTGAATTAAATATTATAAGCAGTTTTCAAGTTTATTCAGTGTATTTATCATTCTGCGAATTAAAATGAACAATATTGTTGGTAATTAAATTTAAAATGCCACCTAGAAAATAATTTCGTTGCAAACCAACAGATGGCGAAAAGTGTATTATAAATAAGCTACGTTACTGCCTAGCAGCACAAATAACTATTGACAATTTCCAATTGCTTTAAATAGAGTAAAGTTTTATCTCAACACACAAAAATAGCTACCATTCATTAACGGATTCCAACATCGACTTTCGGATTTCAGCATTCAATTTCTAGAGCATTTTTTTATGACAAAAATTTATTTTAAAACAATTTGGATCTTCAAAAAAATTCTACGATAGAATATTTTTAAAATTTTGTATTTAACCAACTGTATCTACTAAACGAATAGAGAAATCGACTTTCGGTTTTAAAAATTCAATTTTTTAGAAATTTTTCTTTAAGAAACATTATTTTTATAGAGAGAAGTTTTCTGTGTGTATAACAGCTTTCTTCAGGAGGGTCATTAATTTATGACTCACACTGGAATTCCCTGTGACGACACGAGGGCAACCTCCCTATAGTACACGACCAAATCTGTATATATAAAAATGAATGCCTGTTTTTCTGGTAACGCCATAACTTGAGAACGACTTGACCGATTTGAATATTTCTTTTTTTGTTTTGTTCGCTCTAATATAGGGGTGGTTTTAAAAAGAAAAAATTTGAGAAACCCCAAAAAATAGCTGAAAAATCGAAAAATTCAAAATTGTTTGTCACTTAATTGAACAAAATAACAAACAGATTAGGTAACCAGACATTTAATTAAACTACTATGTATTAGTTGTTGAATAGGAATTTCGAATTCAGTTGGTCTAGGTGTTTTGAAACAGACAGTTGTGGATTGTTAGTATTAGTTAGTATTAAGTTTTTTACCTTCCGCTTACCTGTAAAGGAAGATATTGGAATCATGCTAAAAATCGGGTAGTGAGTGTTTAGTGGATGGGCACGAATTAGGATCCTTACAACTCATTTTTGATAGTTTCACGATGATGTCTGTATGTATGTATGTATGTATGTGTGTGTGCGTGTGTGTGTATGTGTGTGGTCCGGGCCGATGCCGTATGTCGCATAACTCTAATACGAATTACCCAAAAATTTTGATATTTGGTATTTTACAATTGTATACGAATAGGAAGAGCTCATTAGATTTTGGTACAAATATCTTCACCGGAAGTGATATTTTTTGAAGATTGAAAAAGATAATTGTCAAATATTTATATAAATTTGGATAAATATAGTAGGTATTTATTTGTAATAAGTATAAGAGACAAAGTTATTTGCAACTTACGTTATAAAAAAATTGTCTTTATCTGGTAGCATTAAAGAACTGCAGTAAAATTAAAAAATAAATTTATCAGATAAATCGTTGAAATCTTGGAATCCATGTTCGGTTGATTTTTGTTTCTGAGTAAAAAATATTGACAGGTGAGACGGGTGACAAATTGACATACTAGCGCCATATAAGTCATAAGTAAGATATTAAATGTAGTAATTGAACGGAGGATGGCTTCAACACAGAAGAGTTTTCCTGTGAACGAATCAGGTGATGCAAATTTCTGTGTTTGAATATTTTAGATTTTTATTTGTGTATTTTAAATAGGCACCGGATTGTACGTAGGTATACATTTCTGTTTAAAGTCTAGATATGGCGGAAGGTTGTGTGATGGCCACGTCAGATTTTTTAAATTTATTTGATGTTTATAACGATGTCAAATAATTGCATTGTTGTTTATAACAATGTGTTGTGTACCAATACGCATTGTTGCCGGCGGCTATCTAATTCAAATTTTACTGCACCAATTGAGTTTAAACTTGGTATGGTAATAGCTTAAGATCTAACTTATAACATAAGCAGACTAAAATGTCAGTCCGCCATCTTGAAACAAAATGGTGGCTAGCTAACTTAAAATGTACTGCACCGATTGGGTTCAAATTTGTAATGGTTATAACTTATGATCTCACTTATGACATGAGCATACTAAAATATCAGTCCGCCATCTTTAAACAAAATGGCGGTAGCCGATTGAGTTCAAATTTGGTATGGTATCATGGGCGTTGTAAGAATTGCCACCATGTATGGTATGGTAATAACTTAGAATTCTTATAACGAGATTCCTTTAAATTCGAGTTGGAGGCGTAGCAACACGCGCCGGGTCCGCTAGTATAGTAATAAGTGGTAACGCACTTCACAGTTCATCTCAGAACACAACAGACAGAGCAATGTCACAGACAGCTGTAACGACCATTTAGGTCTCGTCAGTGTAACTCAGCTCAGTTTCTGGTGTCAGACCGTACGACAACCGGCTAGGTTATCCGCCTACGCGTTGGTATGTCGACCGGAGAAACACCGAGAAACTACTAGCGCCATCTGTGGAGAACTGAGATGAACTGTGAGATGCGTAGAAAAATCATGCTTGAAACCAAGCTTGCGTAGGTTAAGTTTTTTGTCTGTGACATTGCTCTGTCTGTTGTGTTCTGAGATGAACTGTGAAGTGCGTTACCACTTATTATTATTTTTATAGTTTTCAAACCCGAATCTGTTTAGCAGATTTGGTTTGGTTAAACACAAAATTTAGAAAATTTTTAAAATTTTTATCGAAGAATTTCTGTTAAACGTGTTTAAACTAGATGGAAATAAAATTGTTTTAAAATAAATGTTTCTTATTAAAAAATGCTGTAGAACTTGAATGCTGAAATCTAGAAGTCGATATTATAATCCGTTAATGAATGGTAGCTATTTTTGTGTGTTGAGATAACATTTTACTCTATTTAAAACAATTGTAAATTGTCAAAATATATTTTCACGATTTTCTCGAAAACATGAAAATCGCTTTAGCCTATCTTAAAGAGAATTTTCCGCTCTACAAATTGGTCTCTTGATTTTTTCATTTAACCTTAATAGAAACGGGTTAAATAAAAATATGGGATTTTCATCCCCTCAAAGGAGTACTGGGGGGGGCGTAGCACAGGAGGTAGAGCTCGAGATGTTGGTTATTTTTGAAGAAGATATCAATGCCTATCTTTTAAAACAATAAAATCATCGTCCTTAATTTTTATGGAATTTTTGTCTTATTTTGCTGGGCTATATAGGCTACGTGCGTAGTTCAAGTGGCGGCGCCAAGCGGTGAAAATACGCAATTATAGGGTACCGCTTTGGACTTGATTGTATGATTTATTCTTGATTTTTAATAAAAAATGTAGTCTAAAAGTATTTGTTGTATTGCGAGATGTTATAAAATACTAAAAAAACAAACCTGGAGATAAATTTGGATTGTTTCCGTGGACGGAAGTGGGCAATTAAGAAACGAAAAATATATGCAGTGCACACAATGTGAATGCAAGTATTTGTTCATTTTTGCTTAATTAATTTAAATCTGATTCGGCTAACGTATAATCTCCAGGTTGGTGTATAGAATAATGAATTTATAAATAAAATTTGATATGTAACTTACGTCATTTATGTCACCTGTCATTTTGTCAACATAATGAAATAATTCATTTCGTATGAAATTAAGTTATATGTTTCTTTATTATCATATGATAATAACAATATAACATTATTATATCTCGTTTAATTGTTAGTTGATTGCCAAATTAAAATTTGCGTAGCTGAAACTGTTATTTTGTTAACTTCACGTACGAATCCTCTAAAATGTAAATTTTTGTTAGATGAATATGTAAAAGTAATTAAACGATGTTCTGATCCTGAATAGAAAAAACATAAACAGTACCTTGATTTTAAAAAAGTAAAATGAAGTATTAACGGAATGAGATCCTCGAAATTCACTGAAATTGTTGTCACATCACATTGGATACGTGGCAACCTGGCAACTTGGAACACATTTAGTGCCTTTTACAATAATTTTTAGTCTTAAACAATTAATATTATCACTTTGTAATCCGCATTCAAGGATAAAAGCCATCGAAAATTATAAAACGTCAAATAAGTGCGGTAGGTACCTTAAAGTTGCGATTTTTCACCGCTGCGGTGTCGCGCGCGTCCCCTATGAGAGGTACCTACGCACCTAGCCTTTCAAATTTGTGTCGATATTTTTACTATGTTTACATGGGTCCGTGAAGTTGGCACTAAAGCGTGAGGCACGAATTGTAAAACATATGCCATTAGTACCCTTTATTGCCCTAAAAATTATTAATCAATTGTTGTTAATTATTGAGTTATTTACATTTATTTATTTTTGGTGCCAAGTTCACGCTAGCACTGAAAGTACAATTTTTAAAAAAAAATTTACATATATCTTTAGTGCCTCATTTGTACTGCTTAGTGCCCAAAAAATGGTTTGTTTATTGTTTATATATATATATATATATATATATATATATATATATATATATATATATATATATATATATATATATATATATATATATATATTATTATTATTATTATTATTTTACTTAGAAATCTACAACGAAAAAGTAGCTTATTATTCATGATTATATTCAGAATTTTATGTAGAATCAAAATCTTAAGAAATATACGGGGTGTTCCATTTAAAATAAGGAAGTTGGTGTCATTTCCGGCTAAAGAGGAAGTAATAAAAATTCATTATTTATGTAGTTTAATGCGCCTTTGAATTTAGTTCATAAATCTATAATATAAATGTAATTGACTAAAAATTACAATTTTTTTTCTGGGTGCGCCTGTTTCAGGAAACGCCCGGTATATATACTGGCTGAGTCATCGAAATGCCCGTCGGCGATATCTCCCTTGTCGTTAAAAATGCAGCACAAATTTATTAACGGAATTTTTCGTCTACTCAAGGAGCATAACTTAAAATTATTTTCACAAATACAAGATGTTGCATAACGACTTGGCAATAATTGTTCGTCTTTTTTTAAATGAAACAGCCTATATATTTTTATATATTTTGAATTGTATTTTATTTACCTATACGAACATATAAATTTCATTTTAGTTTTCCGCGGCGTTGCCAAGTTATTCAATTTTTTCTCTAAAAAAAGCCGAATACACGTATTGTTTAATAAAGGCGTACTGAAGTTATTAATAGTAAAAATTGTGAATTTATTTTTCTGTACAACTGTAACTATACTCTTTGTTCTGACATAACTATTTTTTAATGTTATTATACAGGGTATTCAGTACAGAGAATCAAATTTACTCAATTTCAAATGCCTATAACTCGTCATTTTCAAATGGAACACCCCATATTTTATTATTCTGTTGTGTGTATTTTTGCATCTTCTTATGTTATATAAGGTGTCGTATGCCTAAAAACATTAATTTAATTTAATTCAGAATTAAAGGTCAGGGAGGCCGAGCTGATATTGATACTGTTTGAATCAGATTCTCTTTTCAGAAGCATCACACGAGGACGTGTGATGTCAGGTTGGCCGTGTCGGGGTTAGCAATCATTTTGATTGTAATAATAATTAATGATAGGAATACAAGTGTGCTAATGAAGTTATGATCGTGTTTGCTTGTTCGATTACGTTAATATTATTAGTACACTTGGGCGAAGTCTGGGATTACGTGCTAGATGTGGAATGAGCCGGAGATGGGCAGTCTTGAATATGCTCTGATGCGAGTAGCACGTGCCCAGGAATTGCCACCATTCCTTATCGTCATAGTTTGTAGATCACGTTTAACTGGTTCATGACATGAGTGGTGAATGTGTGATTTATTTGGTGTTTAGATTAGTTAACTATTCCATTAATTGCACTTTTAGTAGTTTTGTTGTTCACGTAACTGATCATCTATGGTCCGCTCCGCTCTTACTCCGACATATATATATATATATATATATATATATATATATATATATATATATATATATATATATATATATATATATATATATATATATATATATATTGTCTAGTAGGCAGCGTGGTTCAGTCACTAGGGCGAACTGTGTTATAGTTCTTTAGTTTTCAATTCCACGATTGTGCCGCACGCCAACGCGAACGCTGGTCGACCAACGGTCTACGTAGGGCTTTTTAGTATTATTCAAACGTTTGAATTTAACGATATTTCGTCCTTCAAACTGCTTCCCACCGATAGGCTTTCCCCTGCGCGACGTTTTGATATTAATTTTAATTTATTATTTATTACTACGGGTGTTGATCCGACTTTAAGGTTGTATCTTAAATACATAATTGTTATAATTATTATTCTTGAAAACCACGATATTACATTATTATATTATGTTGTTAATGATTAATTATTACTATTAGGTAATTCTTTTTACATTATAATTATTATTCTTGAACACCACTATATTACATTATCTTATTATTTGCTGAATTATTTTTACATTAATAAACTTAGTTTATATTTTCAAATTATCTGGTAATATTTTGAGCTTCCAAGTTTTGGCCATTTCAGGTATTTACTGTGTCGGTCTGGATAAATATTTTGAGTATTCTGTTAACTGTTGAACCTGGGCGCTGATCGACTGGCGCCCATAATTAAAAATAAATTAAATTCAAAGCGATTTAAAAACATTGTGAGAGAAGATACGATCCACTCCCGTCTCCATTGAGCTCGCCGAGGTTCAACTGCTGCTTGCGCAGGATCGCTTACTGGAGAGTAGCACATGGATACTCTGTTTGAAGACAAAGTCATGAAGAATTGAGGTTGTCAACGGAAATAATGGTTCCGGACCGCAAGACAGGGAAGACGAGCCTTGCCTAACAAGTTCATCGATCTTAGCGTTACCTTCATTGCCACTATGCCCTTTAAACCAAGTGAGTTCTACGGCATTGTTCTCGGATATGCCAGACAGTGCTTGTTGACATAGCTAGACAAGTTTTGGCATGACTTTGCAGCCATTGAGAGCTTGAAGAGTTGCCTTGCTGTCTGTTGTTATCCCGATTAACTTGTTTTGAACCTGGAGTTCATTCACTAGTATTGCACTCTGCATTTTCCCCATAATCTCTGCCTGAAAGACAGTGATGTGAGCACCAAGGGGTATGCTAACGTTAAGGTTCAGTTCTTCGGAGAAAATACGCGAGCCTGAGCCTGTTCACCATTACTCGTTAGTTCAGCATGAAACAATCACAAATTTGGCTTGTAGTAAAGAAACATAAGAACTAGAAAATGAGAATAATTTAACAGTTGCTATTATACTCAGGAAAAACTCATGAAACGATGTTTAATGGACTGTGCTTAATGGACTGTGAAATTTTCTAGAAAGTAATTTTTGGCAATACCATGCGGTGTCTATTTCACTGGCAAAAGCATTGGCTTTGGACTACAAGGCGAAGTGTATAATCCTGCGTAGCTAATTCATCGGCCTTGATAGACCTCCAGAGTCGCTATGAATGTAGTACGCATTGCACCATGTTACTGCTAAGAAAGTTGAACTTTGAAACATGATTTTACAAATTTACAAGTCTCGATCTAACCCCAAAATCATAGCGCGTTAATCTAATCAGTATCACAGTTCGAACCTATTTCAAAAAATGCAGTGATATAATGACATTATGGACTTGTCAAAATACACGATATTATTCACTAGTACCTACAACATAATCACGAACACAATTGGATACTAAGCGCGTCAAAACCCTCGTTCATAGAGGTAAATACCTAAACGAACAAACTCTCAACTTCCACATACCATTCTTATCAATTTGATTATTCGTAGTATGACTCTAAATCGCCATCTAAGGAACAGAGGTAATTCTACTTGAACTTTGTTGGAATTAATATTTACAGGCAATTCAATTCTCTACAAATTTTATTAAGGAGATACTTAGAGATCTCTTGAGACATCTCTATTTTCCACACCGGTCAATCACTCGAAAAGGTAGCTCTTGCATTCAACATTAAAATCAACAGCTTGTAACAAAGCTCATCATCTACGAACTTTAAATGTTTGACTTTATTTAACGTGACAATATGTGACAAATCACTAATGATAATTAACTTACAGCTATCAGTGAAATGCTGAAATAATTTTATAACATTGGCGAATTATAAAGTTTCAGATATGAATGTCCGATTGACGCAAATAGTCGAAGTTAAACCTAATTCAATAACATCAAATTCACATGTCAGAATAAATGTGATTTTCGTACAAAATTTTAAAGAGCAGTTCATCTATGAAGTAAATTCATGATCTAAGAGAGATTTTTGAAACTAAAGGGTTAAACAACGAAGTTTCAACTACTTTTTCAGGAGGGTCAGTTTATAAAACGGTTGGGCAGTCAATACCTCTGACTTACAAGAATTTAGTTTTAACTCACTGTCTGCTTTGCTTGTAAAAGGAACTGTACCCGATGTTTAGTAACAGAGGTCATAACGAATAACTAACATAGGTTAACACCTCTGAACACAACGAACGTAGTATCTCTAACTGGATCGGTAATAAACAAAAGCCATCTAAGTACGAAACAACATAATTACAAGATTATTTAATGCCTTTAATCTTTCATGTCACTAATAAATTCTAATCTGCTACAAACTATTACGAAATCACATCTAAATTCTTTCTCAATATTCAAATAGAAATACTTCCTTCAATTAACGAACATTTAGCCTTGCAATTATTATGAAATTAAAAGACTCACCAGACTCACAGATTTATCAATTTGACTCGTCTCTCTGCGGGCGCAATGCTGTAACTACCACCTACCTTACCGCTGTTACTATACTATCAACTACCTCCGCTATGCAAATACAACTCTAGATGCAAGTAGACTAAGTGCTGTTTCCGTGTTCAATATGTTCAGATCCCACTTCTGATGTCGGAGTAAGAGCGGAGCGGACCATAGATGATCAGTTACGTGAACAACAAAACTACTAAAAGCGCAATTAATAGAATAGTTAACTTATCTAAACACCAAATAAATCACACATTCACCACTCATGTCATGAACCAGTTAAACATGATATTGGAGGATGAAGCAAAATATCAAAGTACGTAGTTTTCGTTTCGACTACGTGGTTCTGCTTATCAAGAACTTATATACTTATAACAAACTTTTTTTTTCGTCGCACGTGAATGCAAAGCACGCCGTTACTCCCTGTTTAAACTAAAGGGAGCAAACCACGCTTTTGCTCCCTAGGAGGCAAAAACGTGTTTTTCTTCTTCTAAACTGGAAGTGTCGGCGTGCTTCGCATGCATTAAATAAAAAAAGATTTTTTTAATCGGGTCATAAACTATATTCAAATTAGGGGAGAGAGATAAACATCAAGATCTACACCGTTTGCCCGATCCTCATGAAATTTTGCATGCAGATTTTTTTTTACCAGACTTAGATTTTAAGTTATGTATTAATTTGATTGGACCATTAGGGGGTGGGGTTAATAATATAGAATCTCGACCATTTGTCCGATTCTCATGAAATTTTGCACGCAAGTCTCTTTTGACTGGAGTCAGATTTTAAAGTATGTTTAAATTCGATCATAACATCATAAGGGGTGCGGATTATAAATCTATAGAATCTAGACCATTTGTCCGAATCTCTAGAAATTTTGCAGGCTAGACTCTTTTTTTACTATAGTCACATTTTTAGGTATATTTGAAATTTATTTGGCTATTAGAGGTGGGGTAATCTCTATAGATCTAGACTGTTTGTTCGATTCTCATGAAATTTTGCATGCGCGTCTTTTTTGACTAGAGTCAGATTTCAAAGTATGCTCAAATTCGATCGAATCATGATGGAAAGGGGAGGGATTAAACTAAAACAATCGCTTTAACAGTCGTAATTTTTTTTTTCAACGGAACTCGGTAATATGTAGCAATCAACTAAAGTAAGATAGTTTTTATTTATCGGGTTATAAATTATATTTAAATTGAGGTATGAGGGTTAACATCTAGACCTAGACCGTTCGTCTGAACTTCACATATTTTTACAAGCAGATCTCTTTTCACAAGAGCCTGATTTTAAGGTATGTGTGGTGTGAATTTGTTCGGGTCCAAAGAGTTGGGGGTTAAATTCAACAATCACTCAAATGACCGTAATTGTTTTTTTGCAACAGTACTTGGTATATACCATTGAAATAAAATAAGAAATATTATTTTTCTGGTATTTTTATGCGCATTCGTAATATTCATATCCAAGCACAAGGGACATTCGAAATACTACCAGAAAAATTACCGACATAACTACGAGACTACTACTACTTATGGTATTATAAGTGAGAGTCTTTTTTTAAATTGGGTCATACATATAATTTTTTATTCGATCGGACTATCATGAGGGTAGGGGTTAAATATCTAAATCTAGAAGGTTTGTCCGATCTTTATGAAATTGAAATAAAATTTTATTGCTTTAACAGCAAATAAAGAAGTAGTTAATTAATAAAACCTTATTTAGTAAATAGATAATAGATATTTATGTAACAAGTAAGGAAACGAAACTTGTTACCTTACGTATGTGAAATTTGTACCACGAGGCGTGGCCGAGTTCTGTAAATACATAAGTAAGGTAACTACCGAGATTCCTTACTGTTGCATACAATATTTTTTTACTTTCATTTAGAATAAATAGAAATTTTTGTTTGAAATTATGAAATTTTGTCATTTAATGTCTTACAAATTATGACATAAAACAAAAACACCCTAATTAGGTTATCTACAAACCACATTTTTATTCGAATTTTTTTTTAATTTAAAAAATAAAATATGCGATTGCAAGTTAAAAACATTTTATATTGAAGTTTCTTTACAATGTAGTCTATAATTTTTTAAATAAATGTAGTTTTATATGTGTACATTTTATTTTTTTTAAAAGAGTAAAATAAAAAAAACCATTGCATGAAATAATTAAATTCATTTCCTATCGCAAATTTGAGAAATAAATTGTCTATAAACCAAACGAAAGTAAGAAAATAATATTTACCTATTTTTAAAAACCCAATAAACACTGCTTGATATTGGTACTGTAATGTCCTAATGTCATTTAATTAATTTTCTACTATTTTTCTGTATAATGAGTAGTAGATTTTAAATAGGTAAATTACAGTCCTGTCGAGCATTATTTTTTTTCCAAATAAAATTTCTGTTTCACATTTTTACCTATAAAGCTTACAGCAATTTTTACCTTCCGCTTACCTGTAAAGGAAGGTATTGGAATCATGCAAAAAATCGGGTGGTGAATTTTTAGTGGATGAGCACGAATTAGGGTCCTTACAACTCATTTTTGATAGTTTCACGATGATGTCTGTGTGTGTGTGTGTGTGTGTGTGTGTGTGTGTGTGTGTGTGTGTGTGTGTGTGTGTGTGTGTGTGTGTGTGTGTGTGTGTGTGTGTGTGTGTGTGTGTGTGTGTGTGTGTGTGTGTGTGTGTGTGTGTGTGTGTGTGTGTGTGTGTGTGTGTGTGTGTGTGTGTGTGTGTGTGTGTGTGTGTGTGTGTGTGTGTGTGTGTGTGTGTGTGTGTGTGTGTGTGTGTGTGTGTGTGTGTGTGTGTGTGTGTGTGTGTGTGTGTGTGTGTGTGTGTGTGTGTGTGTGTGTGTGTGTGTGTGTGTGTGTGTGTGTGTGTGTGTGTGTGTGTGTGTGTGTGTGTGTGTGTGTGTGTGTGTGTGTGTGTGTGTGTGTGTGTGTGTGTGTGTGTGTGTGTGTGTGTGTGTGTGTGTGTGTGTGTGTGTGTGTGTGTGTGTGTGTGTGTGTGTGTGTGTGTGTGTGTGTGTGTGTGTGTGTGTGTGTGTGTGTGTGTGTGTGTGTGTGTGTGTGTGTGTGTGTGTGTGTGTGTGTGTGTGTGTGTGTGTGTGTGTGTGTGTGTGTGTGTGTGTGTGTGTGTGTGTGTGTGTGTGTGTGTGTGTGTGTGTGTGTGTGTGTGTGTGTGTGTGTGTGTGTGTGTGTGTGTGTGTGTGTGTGTGTGTGTGTGTGTGTGTGTGTGTGTGTGTGTGTGTGTGTGTGTGTGTGTGTGTGTGTGTGTGTGTGTGTGTGTGTGTGTGTGTGTGTGTGTGTGTGTGTGTGTGTGTGTGTGTGTGTGTGTGTGTGTGTGTGTGTGTGTGTGTGTGTGTGTGTGTGTGTGTGTGTGTGTGTGTGTGTGTGTGTGTGTGTGTGTGTGTGTGTGTGTGTGTGTGTGTGTGTGTGTGTGTGTGTGTGTGTGTGTGTGTGTGTGTGTGTGTGTGTGTGTGTGTGTGTGTGTGTGTGTGTGTGTGTGTGTGTGTGTGTGTGTGTGTGTGTGTGTGTGTGTGTGTGTGTGTGTGTGTGTGTGTGTGTGTGTGTGTGTGTGTGTGTGTGTGTGTGTGTGTGTGTGTGTGTGTGTGTGTGTGTGTGTGTGTGTGTGTGTGTGTGTGTGTGTGTGTGTGTGTGTGTGTGTGTGTGTGTGTGTGTGTGTGTGTGTGTGTGTGTGTGTGTGTGTGTGTGTGTGTGTGTGTGTGTGTGTGTGTGTGTGTGTGTGTGTGTGTGTGTGTGTGTGTGTGTGTGTGTGTGTGTGTGTGTGTGTGTGTGTGTGTGTGTGTGTGTGTGTGTGTGTGTGTGTGTGTGTGTGTGTGTGTGTGTGTGTGTGTGTGTGTGTGTGTGTGTGTGTGTGTGTGTGTGTGTGTGTGTGTGTGTGTGTGTGTGTGTGTGTGTGTGTGTGTGTGTGTGTGTGTGTGTGTGTGTGTGTGTGTGTGTGTGTGTGTGTGTGTGTGTGTGTGTGTGTGTGTGTGTGTGTGTGTGTGTGTGTGTGTGTGTGTGTGTGTGTGTGTGTGTGTGTGTGTGTGTGTGTGTGTGTGTGTGTGTGTGTGTGTGTGTGTGTGTGTGTGTGTGTGTGTGTGTGTGTGTGTGTGTGTGTGTGTGTGTGTGTGTGTGTGTGTGTGTGTGTGTGTGTGTGTGTGTGTGTGTGTGTGTGTGTGTGTGTGTGTGTGTGTGTGTGTGTGTGTGTGTGTGTGTGTGTGTGTGTGTGTGTGTGTGTGTGTGTGTGTGTGTGTGTGTGTGTGTGTGTGTGTGTGTGTGTGTGTGTGTGTGTGTGTGTGTGTGTGTGTGTGTGTGTGTGTGTGTGTGTGTGTGTGTGTGTGTGTGTGTGTGTGGTGTGTGTGTGTGTGTGTGTGTGTGTGTGTGTGTGTGTGTGTGTGTGTGTGTGTGTGTGTGTGTGTGTGTGTGTGTGTGTGTGTGTGTGTGTGTGTGTGTGTGTGTGTGTGTGTGTGTGTGTGTGTGTGTGTGTGTGTGTGTGTGTGTGTGTGTGTGTGTGTGTGTGTGTGTGTGTGTGTGTGTGTGTGTGTGTGTGTGTG
The DNA here is from genome assembly GCA_947534325.1 of Agonum fuliginosum. NCBI lineage: Eukaryota > Metazoa > Arthropoda > Insecta > Coleoptera > Carabidae > Agonum > Agonum fuliginosum. The sequence goes on along the minus strand of OX384030.1, from coordinate 44,505,759 downwards.
TGTGTGTGTGTGTGTGTGTGTGTGTGTGTGTGTGTGTGTGTGTGTGTGTGTGTGTGTGTGTGTGTGTGTGTGTGTGTGTGTGGTCAAGGGGTGTTAGTCGCATTACTCAAATCCAAATTACCCAAAAATTTTGATATTTGGTATTTAACATTTGTATATAAATTGGAAGAGCTCCCTAGATTTTGGTACAAATATCTTCATCGGAAGTGATATTTTTTGAAGATTGAAAAGGTTAATTGTCAAAATTGTATATAAATTTGGAAAAATATAGTATTTATTTGTAATGAGAATAAGAGGAAAAGTTATTTGCAACTTACGTTATAAAAAAATTGTCTTTATCTGGTAGCATTAAAGAACTGCAGTAAAATTTAAAAAATAAATTTATCAAATAAAACGTTGATATCTTGTAATCCATGATCGGTTGATTTTTGTTTCTGCGTAAAAAATATTGACAGGTGAGACGGGTGACAAGTTGGCATACACTAGCGCTATATAAGTCCTAAGTAAGATATTAAATGTAGTAATTGACCGGAGGATGGCTTCAACACAGCAGAGTTTTCCTGTGAATTAATCTTTTTATTCAGGTGATGCAAATTTCTGTATTTGAATATTTTAGATTTTTATTTGTATATTTTAAATGGGCACCGGATTGTACGTATACATTTCTGTTTAAAGTCTAGATATGGCGGAAGGTTGTGTGATGGACACGTCAGATTTTTTATTATTATTAAACATTTATTTTTTCCAAATTGCTACTTAACAAGATTTCGATAAGTAGCAAACAAATTTATTCGGAAAAATAAATAGCTCTTATGTAGTTAACGTTACAAACATTTGACATAAAAATATTTACTACTTTCGGTTTGAGTTTTCCATACCAAAATAACTGGGTAAATCACTATTTCCTAACCAGAAGTAATAAATTTTGAACAAAAATTATTTATAAAATGCATTAAGTAGTATTATATTCTAATTTTAAACCTAATCAATAGTGTTGTCAACAAATTTGTGAATTTAGTAATTATTGACATATAATGCATTTGTTGCTAATTTTCATTTAAATAATTAACTATCAGATCACAGACAATTTGACCGATTTTTCACTATATTTTTGTTATACTTAGTTATAAGCATAGAAATCCAACATGAAATATAGGCTAAATAATCAATCAATGTACCATCTTAAAACAAAATCTAAACGATGTATCCCACATATAACTTTGTCATATTTATTCAACTTGCCGATAATAATTCCGTCTTTTCATTTCAAATCCCCAATATAACGCGAGAAGTAACATGGTTCAGTCGCGGCAACACTGTCGGACGCTTGATAATCGATGAATTGTAATAATTTCGGACGCTTCAAAGATGATAGTTTGAACGGACGCTTCAATGATTATGAATTGGGAATATACACCAACCGGACGCTCTATTCAGGTTTTTTGAACGGACGCTCTGTTGATAGTGAGATGTGTGTATATATATATATATATATATATATATATATATATATATATATATATATATATATATATATATATATATATATATATATATATATATATATATATATATATATATATATATATATATATATATATATATATATATATATATATTTGACAAAATGAGGAGTATAAATTTAAAAATGGTTAGTAAAAAACTTGTAGTGCATTTCAAGGGCTATCCATACCATAGGTTGCTTTTTATTATTTTTTTGCATTTATTTCAGTTTTTAAAATTTATTTTGTGTTTCATGATGTGTAGTTTCTGAACGAATAAAAATTTTGACATCCGGTTTCTTTTATTAAATTTTCCGAACACAAAATATACTGCAAATATTTAATTCGTTTAGCCCATTATTACAATTCACCATTGAATTTGAACAAAATATGTGTCTACCTTTCCTTGATACAATATTAGTAGAGATCAAAGTGGTTTACTTACACTAGACTGGTATGTCAAACCAATTACATCTGGGAGGTACATACACTACAAATCCCAACAACCAAAACAAATGAAAATAAATGTAATACTAGGGCTAAAAAATAGAATTTTACGTATATCACACCACCAACATCATCATAAAAATTTAATAAAGTTGAGAGATGTGTTGCTACAAAATGCTTACCCAAAAAATTTGATTAACAATTTACTTTTCAATGTCACTCAAAATAATAAACCAACAACCCGGGTTGTTGCTGAACAAGAGACAAACCAGCGTATAAAGTATGCATCTTTAGCTTATATCGAAAAGTTAACACCGAAACTTCAAAAAATACTCCATGATGATTCAATAAAAATTGCCAATAGAAGTTGTACGACTGTCAAATCGGTCTTTTCAAAATTAAAAACACCAACACCAACTTTATTACAATCTAACGTAGTTTATTGTATACCATGTAATGACTGCAATTTATGTTATGTAGGTCAAACGTGTAACCATCTAAAAAGCAGAATTATATCACATAAAAGTGATTGCCGTTTAAAACCACATAGTAGTTCTTTAGCTGAACATCAGCACAACACCAAACATAATATTGCTTATGAACTAGCCAGTATTTTAGATGTAGAAAAAAATTTCGCAAAACGTACTTTCCTAGAGATGTATCATATTAATAATAACATTAATACTATGAATAAAAGAACAGACGTTGATGGTTTGAGTCAGATATACATTTATCTATTAAAATTAGCCGAAATAAAACACACATAACACATCAATTCAAAATATTCAAAATGATGTAGGTGGTTAAAGTTGCTTTTTGGCGGTTTTAATTTGAAAATTTTATTCTAAACTGTTCCTTGTCCACCTAGTGACAGTTTCTGCAACTTCGTTTTCTTTCTTTTTTGTACCTCCAACTACACGGACCTACTGTATACTTACAAAATAAAAGTAAACTAAATTTCCATCATGTTATAAATTATACATTTTCTTTTCCCTTTATTTCCTAGTATAGTGTTTAGTAAAAATTAATTTTATACGGAAAACACGTTCTTAAAGACTTTTTACACCTAGTGAAAAAACTAAAGGGATATTTTTGTAGGAAATTTAATTTAATTTCATTTTATATACGGTAACTTTTTCGATAGGGCGCATAGTTTTCACGATATTCACGAAATGCTGAAAAAACCTGATGTGGGCAGCACATAACCTCCCGCCTTGCCATTAAAATTTATAATATATGTTTGTAAAAATTTTTTATAATGCTTTCAGTAAAGTACTACGGATAGCAAAGTGGCATGCAATTTAGTAAATTAATATCCCACTTTGCTCATAGGATCAAATAGAATGTGTGTCACATAGAAACGGATAAAATCCAATTAAAAGTTAATAGCGAAATTACTATAAAACCGTATAGAAATCACAAAGTGTGTAATGCGTATAAATTATCATAGAAAATTGCATGCCACTTTGCTCATAGGATCAAATAGAATGTGTGTCACATAGAAACGGATAAAATCCAATTAAAAGTTAGTAGCGAAATTAGTATAAAACCGTATAGAAATCACAAAGTGTGTAATGCGTATAAATTCTCATAGAAAATTGCATGCCACTTTGCTCATAGGATCAAATAGAATGTGTGTCACATAGAAACGGATATAATCCAATTAAAAGTTAATATCGAAATTACTATAAAATCGTATAGAAATCACAAAGTGTGTAATGCGTAAAAATTCTCATAGAAAATAGTATCCCACTTTGCTCATAGGATCAAACAGAATGTGTCACATAGAAACGGATAAAATCCAATTAAAAGTTAATAGCGAAATTACTATAAAACCGTATAGAAATAACAAAGTGTGTAATGCGTATAAATTCTCATAGAAAATTGCATGTCACTTTGCTCATAGGATCAAATAGAATGTATGTCACATAGAAACAGATAAAATCCAATTAAAAGTTAATAGCGCAATTACTATAAAATCGTATAGAAATCACAAAGTGTGTAATGCGTATAAATTCTCATAGAAAATAGTATCCCACTTTGCTCATAGGATCAAATAGAATGTGTATCACATAGAAACGGATAAAATCCAATTAAAAGTTAATAGCGAAGTTACTATAAAACGGTATAGGAATCACTAAGTGTCTAATTTTCGAAGTGCTTACTTCTCCGCTATTTTTACCTGTGGCTTCTAACTTATACCTTCTACCGATATTCGTATAGAAACAGATAGACTGTAACCAGCAATGAATGGTAAAATACATATTAAGTACCATAGATTCCAATAAAATCCGTTCTACTTGTGTACCATTATATCCTATACAAACGGATAGACTTTCATTCTTATATGCGGATAAAAACCAATAAACTAAATTACTGGATTTCCAGCAGTTTATGGTAAAATGCGCGTTCCAATACACATATTAAATACCATAGATTCCTATAAAATCCGTTCGACCTGTGTACCATTATATCTCATACGAACGGATAGACTTACATTCGTAAATGCGGATAAAAACCATTAAAATATATATCTGGATTTCCAGCAGTTTATGGTAAAAGAGGTGTTTCAATACACATATTGATTACCATAGAATCGTATAAAATCCGTTCGACCTGTGTACCATTATATCTCATACGAACGGATAGACTTACATTCGTAAATGCAGATAAAAACCAATAAAATATATATCTGGATTTCCAGCAGTTTATGGTAAAAGAGGTGTTTCAATACACATATTGATTACCATAGAATCGTATAAAATCCGTTCTACCTGCGTACCATTAAAACTCATAAGATCGAATAGACTTACATTCGTATATGCGGATAAAAACCAATAAAATATATATCTGGATTTCCAGCAGTTTATGGTAAAAGAGGTGTTTCAATACACATATTGACTACCATAGAATCGTATAAATTTTTTTTATGTGTTTCTATGTGGCATTCTAAGCAGGGAAATGAGACCTACTAATTTTAAACACTAATATCTCTTGTAATAATCGCTTATTTTGATTAATTTTTTTCATACAATGAATATATTTTATGGAAATTATGTATGAAATATGACATCAGACAAATGTAAACCATTATTCTCGATACAGAAATCGGCTCTTTTTAACGCGTTTTCCATTACACCACGTGATGTTTCTGGTTGAAGGCTCAGTATTTCGTCTCGAATATTCTGCTTCAGCTATCTAATAGTCTCTGGTTTATTAACATACACTTTGTCTTTTAAATATCCCAATAAAAAAGTCGGGCGCTATTAAATCTAGCGAGCGAGGTGGCCAAGGGAAATTTGATTTTTTTTTAAATCAGACGTTCGCAAAAAATTTCACTTTTTTTGCCACAACACCGCACCAAACAATATACATTTGGATGGATTTGCAACTGATGCTGGTGTATTTCCCTTGGATTTTCAGAGCCCCAAAATCTACAGTTTTATTTGTTGACATGACCATTAAAATGAAAATGCGCTTCATCCGACATCAAAACATTATTTAGAAAATCAATTTGTGTGGTTAATAAATTTCCAAGAATTCAGTTATAACCTACAAAAAGAAAAAAATAATTAAATCAAAAAATAATTTAATCAAAAAATACAAAAGTTATTTAAGTTTAACATTGGTAGGTCTTATTTGGCCCACCCGATATATAAGTAAACAGAATAGAGTAAGTAGGAATCGAGCGAGGTCTTGTGCTGGCCGTGGCCACGGTCGTGGCCACATCAGATTTTTTAATTATCTCGATTTCAGGTTTTTGGCACTTACACGAAAATTAACTAGGTAATTATGTATTAATCTAATTAATAATTACATGTATTAATTAATTACTGACTATCTCTGCTTTGGGTGTGGAATAATTAGAACCCTGATAATATTGTGAGGTAAATATGATGAAGCACAAAATAATAACCAAGAAATTATAAATATCGACTTCACATTTCACTCTGATAAAATAAGTCAACAATCTATCATATTCCATTTAAACATCCAGCATTATCTTCACGTTTAATGACACAATCATAACGATAACATTCTACAATGATTACAGTCTTTAGTGGTAACCTTCCACAGTCTACTGCCGTAATGCTAGTAATAAAGTCATGCAAAATTGCAGAAAATGCACTCACAACGCACACGGGTGTTATCTAATCATAGTTCGTGTAACATAATAGCAGGAGTTTGTATTGTGAGTTGAATAAAGGCGACGACGGTGTAAAGGCAAGTGTGGATGAAAAGTTGAGAGCGATAAGAATTGTTGATTGGAAAGGTGGAAAGTCGTACCCGGATTATGATGGCAGATACATCAATAATAAATTTTTCAGTATATAAAAGAGACGTAAAATGGTTCATACGTTCATAATTACATGAGGGTTATTGTACGTAGAAAGTAGTTTTGAGCACACAACATTTAATTTTATGGAATCACTAAACAACGATTAAACTTTATTCACCGGTAATGTTAAATCGTATATTTAATAAATTTGTATTCATCTTGAAGGTCCATGTCAATAGCCCCCCCAAGTAAATAAATTACTGTTTTTATTATATGCATGATTTGTGCTCGTTTTGTGCTGAATTGTGCTGCAATAAAAATATTTTGTGCTCAATCCGTTCACGAGATATTGAAAGTTAAATTATGAGGGGCCAATGACATGCTCAGCCCCCCCAAGTTATAATTTTAAAAATTTTATTTCACAATTGTTTTGTGCTCGTTTTGTGCTGAATTGTGCCGTATAATAAAAATTTTGTGCTCCTTCTAGTAAGTGTAGAAAGTGTATCTTAATAGGAGGGGCCAGTGACATGGTCAGCCCCCCCACCTCAACTTTTTAAAACTTTCTCGTCGCTATTATTTTGTGCTGGTTTTGTGCTGAATTGTGCTGTATAACAAAAATTTTGTGCTCCTCATATAAGGTTAAAAATGAGCATAGAAATATGGGGGCCATTGACATGATCAGCCCCCCTCAACTTAATTATTTTTAAATATTTTTTTTTACTGTTATATTGTGCTCGTTTTGTGCTGAATTGTGCAGCAATAAAAATATTTTGTGCTCAACCCGTATACATAAAGTTAAATTATGAGGAGTCATGCCTCAAAGTTATAATTTAAAAAAATTAATTTCTTGATAACAAACATTTTGAAAGTGTCTTTTAATTTTTAATGGCCAAGTCAAGTTGACTGTCCCATTTTAATATTTATATAAATAATTTAAACATATTTTTTGCGCTGCTATAATTTAACCGTAATTCAGAGGATAAAAAGTTTGGAAAGGCTAAGTTGACACTAGCACTAGCCCGCACTAGCCTTTCCTTTAAAAAAAAATATATAAAATTTTCTTCATTATTTGGATAGTAGTTCGTATTACGCATTGATATCATTTTTTGCGCTTTCAGAAGTAATCAAAGTAATTATTTATAGTAATTCATTTATACTGTGATTATATCTATATTCATTTCGCTCTTATGCTCCGCTAATAATTTTTGGCGCTACCCGTATTTAGCAGTAGGTAATTCACCTAATTTGTTTGAAAAAGCGCGCGAAATGCGATCAAAACGAATAAGTGCTTATTGCAAGTTTTAATTAAGTAGATAAACGGTAAGTTTGTTTACACAATTGTTGTGGGAGGCTTAACGTGAACCGTTTTTTGACATAAACTAATCTATGCTAACAAAACCCTTCTTGAGTCCAACAGAAATTTTGATTTTGATGGTCCAAAAATGTCCAAAATTAGTACAAAATTATCGGCCTAAAAATTATTTTTTTTGTCAAAGTGGGGGTACCAGCTTTATTGCTCTGATATCGAGTTGTCCAATCTCCGAAATGACGATGGGTCAAAATTTGATTTTTATGGTTCAAAAATGTCCAAAATTAGTACAAAATTATAGGCCTAAAAAAATTGTTTTGGGTAAAGTGGGGGTACTAGCTTTTTTCACATTAGAATAATATTTATTATGCTCGTACTGTTTTTATCTACGACGTTGCTTACGTGTTTATTTAATGAGGTAACATAACATGGTAATGATCTGTAAGATTGTCTTTTATAATAACGAAACTCGCCTACGGCTTGTGAAATAAACTTATATTCTCTTTTGTAATGTCCATCGTTTCACATTAAATGAATCATCGTGACCATAATTTTAGAAAATTATTTATTATACATATTACGTATTTTTATTAGTTCTAAGTAAGTATTACGATTTTATTGTTTCAGCCAATAATAAAGTTAAAAAGTTAAAATAAGAGTTAAATAATTTTTGGGTAACTATTTAACTTTTAATACACGCTAAGCCTCCAACAACAATAGCATAATCGTTATTTATGATTTTTTAATCAAAACGTCAGAATTGATATTTAAAAAAATATATATTTTACAATAATTATTGATGAATGACAATAATTTTTCTATAAGTAATATTTTTATTTAAAATCAAAGCAAAAGGGTATATGCCTCCATGGGCAGATGCAATTTGACATTCAGCTAATTTTATTGACAAACAAATTTTTAATTTGTAAGTTTTCACGTTTTATGCAGGTAAGTACCTATTTTTTGGGCAAGTAGTTTAATATTAATATTCTAAGAATCAAATTTATTTAAGACAAAAATAAGTAGATCAGTATACTTACATAATCTAAACATTGTTGTCAAATTTTGTCAACAAATTTATTTTTATTTATACCTTGGCAACGAATGCGAAAGGTAATATTGCAACAGCACATCAAATTACTTCACTAGTGAGGTAATATGTCAAATTACTTCACTCAAATGATAAGAATAATATAATTATTCTATCACTGGCGTAGATAACCAAATTTACCTCGTTATTTAAAAAAACTTGCAATATTAGTTTTGATCGCATTTCGCGGGCTTTTTCGAACAAATTATGTGAATTACTGTTACGGGCAGCGCATAAAATTATTAGCGATGCATAAGGGCGCAATGTATAAAGATATAATCGCATTATTTTCTCTTTTCTCTGTCGTCAAATTAGCTCTGCCAATTTAGAATTTGAATATAATAAATTTGACGCAAGCGCAAAATGTCAATTTAAAAAATCCGATGTGGCCAACACATGCCCTCTCGCCATACTCTACTATTTTACTGAGTGTGTATGTAGGTACTTACTCACAAATATACCATTGTAGAAGGGAATTCGGGAATTGTAGTTTTCATAATATTATTAAAATTTATTATGACCTTATAAGTAATAAATAACATTTCATATTTTCCATTTCAATTTATCAAAAAGTCAAAAATTTATGACATTAACACTCAAATATTTTATTTTTTGTTTTCATAGGTAGGCCGATAAATCAAAATTGTAACAAATTTGTCGAATTTTCAACTTCTTGTAATTGGAAAATGGTGCTAGATAAAAACAACGTTTTGAATACATATTGTAGACAGTAACATTTAGTATACAATGTTATTAAAAAAAATCCTATTAATTCATAAATTTTGAGGATATTCCAGAAAAACTCTTCAGATCTTCAAGAAACTACCACTTCCGGTAGCACGATCAACACCAAAATCTAATCAGATCTAATCTAGGGTATTAGAATATTATATACAAAATTTCAAATTTTTTTATTCAGTGGTATTTGAGTTATCGTACCTCCAACATCCATCCTGACACACACACACACACACACACACACACACACACACACACACGCACACACACACACACACGCGCACGCACACACGCACGCACGCACACACAGACATCATCGCGAAATTATTAAAATCGTGTTCTAGGGACCTCAAAACGTGCTTATCCATTGAAAACTCACTATCGAAATTTTAGCATGATTACAATACCTCTCTTACAGATATGAGTGGCGAGAGGTAAAAAGGAAAATAGCGCATAGCAAGGACTATCTATTAAATAATAAATAAATAAATAAATAAGGGAAGGCTAATGTCAATCTTCTTAACTATAATAATTACTATGATTACTGTTGAGTAAAAGAAGTTCTAAAAATAATATTTGCGGAGCAAAAGAGCTCAATGTATTTGAATGAAATGAAATTTTGCTGTCAAGTTTTAGCCCTTCCTAATTGGATTATTAATAAAATAAAACGTACTTATACAAGCACAAAAATTTATATTAATGCGTAATAGAGCGCATACGAACTAGTATCCAAATAATGAAGAAAATTATATATATATATATATATATATATATATATATATATATATATATATATATATATTTTATAAAGGAAAGGCTAGTGTAGAGTCAACTTAGCCTTTCCTTTTTATTCTCTGAATTACGGTTAAATTATAGCAGCGCAAAAAATATGTTTAAATTATTTTATATAAATATTAAAATGGGACAGTCAACTTGACTTGGCCATTAAAAATTAAAAGACACTTTCAAAATGTTTGTTATCAAGAAATTATTTTTTTTAAATTATAACATTGAGGCATGTCATTGACTCCTCATAATTTAAATTTAAATATCTCGTATACGGGTTGAGCACAAAATATTTTTATTGCTGCACAATTCAGCACAAAACGAGCACAATATAACAGTAAAAAAAATATTTAAAAATAATTAAGTTGAGAGGAGCTGATCATGTCAATAGCCCCCCATATTTCTATGCTCATTTTTAACCTTATGTGAGGAGCACAAAATTTTTGTTATACGGCACAATTCAGCACAAAACCAGCACAAAATAATAGCGACGAGAAAGTTTTAAAAAGTTGAGGTGGGGGGGCTGACCATGTCACTGGCCCCTCCTATTAAGATACACTTTCTACACTTACTAGAAGGAGCACAAAATTTTTATTATACGGCACAATTCAGCACAAAACGAGCACAAAACAATTGTGAAATAAAATTTTAAAAATTATAACTTGGGGGGGCTGAGCATGTCATTGGCCCCTCATAATTTAACTTTCAATATCTCGTGAACGGATTGAGCACAAAATATTTTTATTGCAGCACAATTCAGCACAAAACGAGCACAAATCATGCATATAATAAAATCAGTAATTTATTTACTTGGGGGGGCTATTGACATGGACCCTCATCTTGAACTTGTTAGAAAGATATAGGTATTTTCATAATTTGAACGGGAATAGAAATAAATCCGCCTTTTGTAGTGCTGTTTTCAGTATTTATTTAATGTATACAATTGCAATATTGTGTTCGCAAAAGTTCAAACATTATTCGCTGAAATTTGTAGACGTTTACGTTAAATATTATAAAAGATTAACCTAACGCACACACACACACACACACACACACACACACACACACACACACACACACACACACACACACACACACACACACACACACACACACACACACACACACACACACACACACACACACACACACACACACACACACACACACACACACACACACACACACACACACACACACACACACACACACACACACACACACACACACACACACACACACACACACACACACACACACACACACACACACACACACACACACACACACACACACACACACACACACACACACACACACACACACACACACACACACACACACACACACACACACACACACACACACACACACACACACACACACACACACACACACACACACACACACACACACACACACACACACACACACACACACACACACACACACACACACACACACACACACACACACACACACACACACACACACACACACACACACACACACACACACACACACACACACACACACACACACACACACACACACACACACACACACACACACACACACACACACACACACACACACACACACACACACACACACACACACACACACACACACACACACACACACACACACACACACACACACACACACACACACACACACACACACACACACACACACACACACACACACACACACACACACACACACACACACACACACACACACACACACACACACACACACACACACACACACACACACGCACGCACGCACGCACGCACGCACGCACACACGCACGCACGCACGCACGCACACCTCGACTACGTCTCGATCTCCAAACATTATCCTCAACCGATAAACTGCACATACCGCCCTTGATACTTAATTTACTAACGGGTGATTTTCTAGCAACTTTCTTTTTGGCATCACTGTTTTTGGCAGCTCAGTTGTTTTTGTGTCTCATGTTACTGTCAGACATATTCAATTTGGTCTATAATTTAACCATGAATCGACTTACAAACGAACAACGCTTGCAGATTATTGAATTTTATTATCAAAATTCATGCTCGGTTAAGAAAGTGTATCGTGCACTTCTTCGCTATTCGGAATCTTGTGACTAAATTTCGCACCAAATTTACATTTTTGGACATTAAACCACCGAAACGCATACGTAGAGTGCAGACAGAGGAAAATATCGCAGCTGTATCCACCAGTGTTGTTGAAGACCGTGAATTATCGGTTCGGCGCCATTCGCAGCATTTGGGCCTCTGTTACTCCACTACGTGGAAAATTTTGCGGAAGGATTTGGGTGTAAAACCTTTTAAAATACAGCTGGTGCAAGAATTGAAGCCACACTACATACCACAACGGCTAATTTTTGGTGAATGGGCGCTGGCAAAGTTGGATGAAGATCCACTTTTTTATCGGAAAATTGTGTTCAGCGACGAAGCTCATTTCTGGTTGAATGGATACGTGAACAATCAAAATTTCCGTATTTGGTGTGAAGAGCAGCCAGAAGCATTGCAAGAACTACCAATGCATCCCGAAAAATGCACTGTTTGGTGTGGATTATGGCATCATTGGACCGTACTTTTTCAAAGACGACGAAGGCAGGAACGTTACTGTGAATGGCGAGCGCTACCGTGCGATGATTACAAACTTTTTTTGCCCAATATGGAATAGCTGGACTTGGTTGACATGTGGTTTCAACAAGACGGCGCCACATGCCACACAGCACGCGAAACAATGGCCCAATTGAGAGGCGAGTTCGGTGAACAGTTTATTTCACGTTTGGGGCCGGTCAATTGGCCGCCTAGATCGTGCGATTTAACTCCTTTAGATTATTTTTTGTGGGGCTATGTTAAGGCTCATGTCTATAGCGACAAGCCCGCAACGGTTGACGCACTGGAAGCCAATATTGAAGAATTTATTCGTGAGATACCGGCCGATATGTTGGAGAGAGTATGCCAAAATTGGACCCAGCGTATGAACTATTTGAGGCGCAGCCGCGGTCAACATTTACATGAAATTATCTTTAAACATTAAATTATATAGATCGTTCTATCGACGCAAATAAAAATTTCATACATTTTTCTGAATTTTATGTGTTTTTTAAAAATCAAATCCGAAAGCTCTTAAAAAATCACCCATTATAATCTTTAAACACTGACATTTATATAAAAAATGTACGTAAAAGTAATTTAGATTTTATTTTTTTAAACGGCCAGTACTTTTCTCAACAGTGGTATGCTAGCGCTCCTCAATTCGATCCTACACAGGGAAAAAATTGTAGAATATACTCAAACAATTGTCTACTTCTGCACTACAAATTGTATTAAAAATAGGGACAGACACAAATTGTTTTAAAAATGTCTACAATATTGTAGTTACCTTTTTGTTTCACTTTTAAAAATAATGTCTTTAAAAAGTAAAAGAACTACATTAAACTTTACGGAACAGCCTTAGTAAAATACTTTAAAATATGTTTCTAAATATCTGAATAATTGTATAAAATCTTCCTACAATATTGTAGAAATATATTCATAAACGTTTCAGATTTTACCTTGGATTTTACATTTTAGTACAATATTGTACAATAAATTGGAGAAATTGTTTTAGATTTTAGTACCTATACTGTATTAATATATTTGAGAAATTGTTTAATATTTATATAGAATATTGTTTTAGATTTTAATACAATATTATGAGAATCTATTGAGAAATTGTGTTAGATTTTAGTAAAATATTGTATTAAGTAGGTAGGTGGCATATATTACAAATAATTATTTATAAATTATTTTATTTATAAATATTACAAAAGAATACAAAACACGTTAAATTACATTAATAGAGGAATACAAAACATAGGTACACAAATGAAGAAAAAACAAATTAAATCAGTTGCAGTACCTATCTTGTAGCAACAAATACTCTGCCATCTGAAAATTTAACAAAATAAATATCATAATCTCACTATAGTTTTTTTCAGTAAATATTAATTTTTATACCAAACTATTATTGAACTACAAGTAGTACAAATGATAACATTCTAAATAAAAAATCTACTCACCGGTTGATCCACTTATATGTTTCGTAGTCACTAGTTCCTGTTCCTGATGTTGCCGCTAACGCCTATTCCAAATCAGAAGTAGATATTGTACTGGAACTGGTGTTTTCATTTATATTCAGTTTCTCAAACAAATGAAAATATTATAGAAAACTTACCGCTGACGTTTTCAATGTATCCCTCCATGCTCCATTCGGTTAGAATTTTCTTTACATATTCATCCATTTTAACTGAAAGTAAGAACTTATACTGCAGACACATTTTTTACACATAAGAATGATACTTACGACACTGCTGGAAGAAATACATAAGATCGCTCTATGAGATGAGAAATGACTAAAGTAGGTGCATTACAACTACAGGACGGATTCAGAGTAAACATTGAACCGTAGACGTAGAAAATAATACTTTACAGATGAACAACCCTGGTTGGGTCTGGTCATCAGAACACGTTCATCAACTAAATGAACTACGCAGTTCTAGTATAAATCAAATTGTTTTAATTTATAATATAATTGTGGATGTTTGAACTACAAAGTAAATGTAAATGAAAACAATTTCATTTAAAAACACTAACAATGTTTTTATTCGATTATGTCAAAAAGTGACGTTTTTTGGTTAAGATATTCGGACGAAAAGCTAAACCTTTTAGGTAGAGTATTAATATTTGTGCCGTTGCTAGGTGACCCACTTTTCGTCTTAGGCCGAGAAGTACCTTTCGTACGCAAACGCGTTTTTTTAAGCAAACTGACACAGTCGAATAATTTTTTGTTCTTTTTTGTTTCATTTATCTGTTTCGCAGATAACTACAATTAGCAAACTAAACAAAAATTTAGAATAATTTATAAGAAAATATTAATATTCTAGTTATTTTAAGTTCTCACTTACAATCGAATAAAAAATAGTGTATGATACACGGACGAAAAAGCTCTCGTACTCCTAAGGTTGCCGAACTCGGCTTTGCCTCGTTCGGCAATTTTCCATAGTCGTACGAGAACTTGCATTTTTCGTCCTTGTAACATAAATAACTATTTTAAGAATAAAATAACTCGTTTTTAGTATTTGTTCATATTGTTTGATATATATCTACAATTTATAAAAGGAATATTTAAAAAATTACTTATAATTAAAAACACTGTTAAAATATTTCAAACAATATTATAATAAAATCACAATTAATCGATTTAAAATATTCTATATATGTTTGAAGAAATACTTTCTCAAATTGTTTCAAAATTCTCCACAATAGTTATATACTTTATTACTTTGTAGTAAACATACTAAAACAATATTAAGATATATCTTGTCATGTGCAGTATTTTATAATATAATAATCATTGTTTTAAATTTTTCTAAACCTATGTATATTTGAAAAACAACCCGTTAAAAACAATTCTTTACAAATTTATGCAACAACGATATTAAAATTTCGTAAATATTGCATTGTACTTTACAACAATTGTAATAATTTTGTCTACAAAATTTTTAAAACAAGATTGTTTTAAAAATTCAAATGTGATTTTTCTCTGTGTAGGACAATAATACCACTGGGTCCTAGTGATTGGATTCCATTATAATGACATCCATCATCTTGTCATTTACAGTTAATTCTGTTGAATGGTAACCAACCATCCAAATTAAATAAACTAAAATAAATGTAGGTACTCTACTAAGTATCTTAAGGCTGGTTTATAATAGTCCAGTCAAAATAGTAAAATCAGAGGAACTAAAAATACTAGTTCCAACTTCTTTAGGAATGTGTGGTGGGGGTGGTCTTTAAATGTTCCATTTTTCAGTTTTTTGATTATAACTCGAAAACGGTGCGTTGCAGTGAAAAAGTTCTTTAGTACAAAATGAAAGCTTATTAAATTATTTTTTATTATTTAATCTCAACCGCAGCTCTATAGTTTTCGAGATATGGCACTTCCAAAATTTACAATTTTTTCCAAAAAATAAAAGTTGATTTCATTTGCTTTTTTCGTAATTTTTGTATTTAATTAACTAATTTCTTAACAAATAAAAATATTGTCTTCCGGTTTTTTTCATTTTGGAGGCACTTTATTTTTTCTTCTATCGGGGGACCCCGCCGTGCACATTCCTGAAGAAATTGGAACTAGTATTTTTAGTTCCTCTGATTGCCCATTTTTGGTCTAGATTGTCTGGAATATAATGGATGTAACCGGCGGTGATTTATTCTGTAAAATTAAACTATAGCCCTTAAAGCTCAACGTAATTTTTTTCCGCATAAAGTACTACGTAGTGTCTTTTTGGAGCCCCCCCCTCTATTTTACATTGTTATTATTGTTCGACATGAAATAATTTGATAAACAAATGTAACAAATAAAGAAACAATTTTTTGGTCTGTAATAAGAAAACGACATTTTTACTCGCTTAGTCAAAATAAGATATGCATTTTATCATTTCAAAAGTATGACGATGAACTGAACATATAAATTGATTGCAATCGTCACATTTTATAATAACTTTATCATTAGATCGAGGCACAGTGTATTATATACATATAAGTGATGTCACGACCATATAAAAGCGTTGCGCTAAGTTGACGTCTTAAGAGGAATGCCCACCCCTACAAAATTAAGCAAAAATATGTTCTCGTTGGGCCCATGAAATTGACTTTAATTTTGGTTCGATTTGTTTGCTCTTTTTTTAAATTTAAAGATAAAAGATGTCTCTAGGTCTGTCTAGTGCCATTTTTTTTAAATTTAAATTTTTAAATGTATTTTTTAAGCTCCAAAGTTAGAAAAATTTTCAGAACTTTGAAGATAAAATATTAAAAAACTAAAGTAAAAATTAAAAAGTGACACTAAGCGGACATAGCCTAGACTTTAATCTTTCATTTAAAAAAAAAATTGTTTAAAAATATTTAAAATTAGTGGTAATTTCATGTGCCCAACGAAACCCCTTTTGTAGTAGAAAATGACTAAATACGGTTCATTCATCGAATCAACCGATGTCGTCACAATGGGTAACAATGGTTTGTGACGGCATCGCTTCATTCGTTAAATGGATCTTCAAAACTAGTGGGGATTCCTCTTAAGTGGGCTATTTGACCCCTAGATGTCTCTCCGTACCGGGACCCGTTTCATGAATTCTATATTTTTAATTCGAAATAACTGTCAAAATACTTTTCACCCACAGCATTCCGTGAAGATTAATTAGGTAATAAATAAAATTAATCATTTCAAACCGTCTTATAATTAGACACGTAACTCTTCCTATTTACACGAAAAGATCTTGTATTTTGTACTGGCAATCTGTTTTGTTTCAATTGTTTATCAAGGGTTATACTTGTCTTATTTTTTCCGGCGCTGACACCATTGACCAATCAAAAGGTGAGTTCCTTTGGCGACCATATTGCCCACTTAATCTGTCAGATTTCCGTCTCTCGTGATCTTACCTATAGTTTATTTATATATATATATATATGTATATATATATATATATATATATATATATATATATACAGGGTGAGTCATCGAAATGCCCGTAGTCGATATCTTCCTTGTCGTTAAAAATGCAGCATAAATTTATTAACAGAATTTTTCGTCTACTCAAGGAGCATAACTTAAAATTATTTTCACATATACAGGATGTTGCATAATGACTTGGCAATAATATTTTTATATTCTGTTGTGTGTATTTTTGCATCTTCTTATGTTATAAAAGGTGTCCTATGCCTAAAAACATTGATTTCGAAATTAATTAAATTAATGTTTTTAGGCATAGAACACCTTTTATAACATAAGAAGATGCAAAAATACACACAACAGAATAAAAAATTATAGGGTGTTCCATTTGAAAATGACGAGTTATAGCCATTTGAAATTGAGTAAATTTGATTCTCTGTACTGAACACCCTGTATAATAACATTAAAAAAAAGTTATGTCAGAACAAAGAGTATAGTTACAGTTGTGCGGAAAAAAAATTCATAATTTTTACTATTAAAATAACTTCAGTACGCCTTTATAAAACAATACGTGTATTCGGCTTTTTTTAGAGAAAAAATTGAATAACTTGGCAACGCCGCGGAAAACTAAAATGAAATTTATATGTTCGTATAGGTAAATAAAATACAATTCAAAATATATAAAAATATATAGGGTGTTTCATTTAAAAAACGACGAACAATTATTGCCAAGTCATTATGCAACACCCTGTATATGTGAAAATAATTTTAAGTTATGCTCCTTGAGTAGACGAAAAATTCTGTTAATAAATTTATGCTGTATTTTTAACGACAAGGGAGATATCGACGACGGGCATTTCGATGACTCACCCTATATATATATATATATATATATATATATATATATATATATATATATATATATATATATATATATATATAATTGTGACGCCAAATCCTATTCACCTCCAGGCACCTCCAAAGAAAAAACAATGTTTTTGACACAAAAATGTTAAACTTTGACTACATATATGGTGTACCAAGAAATATTAATGAACTTTATCGCCTTGGTAGTGGATGGAATTCACGTATTTTTTTGCGCCTGGTACAAGTTGTCAAAGTTTGACATTTTTTGACATCAAAAACATTTTTTCTCAGGGGAGTGGCAGAGGGTGAAATTAATTTGGCGTCAGATCAACTTCCATGACTTTAAAGAGGAAACTTCTAACTTGTTAGAACTTGAAGATTCATCCATTTTCGACCAAATTCAACTGAGTTATGGCGGTCTAAAATTCGGAATTTTTGGTGCATTATCAAGTGGTGCGTTTTTTTCTTTTGTCGAGTGTATTTTAGTATTTTTGATACTTTTCTAAGCTTTTATTTGTAAAATAAATATTTAAAACTTATCTCTTCTTTAAAAACAAGATACATCTGCCTTGCCGCCATTTAAAGGCGCTTAGTTTTTTAGTTCAAGAACTAAAAGTGTAAGGGTCGCTGAAATTTCTGAAATGGTCTATACATAATACGATATTATTGGCCGGGGGCTGCGCCCCGGAGCACCCGAGCAGTCGGCGCCTATGGTTCTCGCCAGTCTCTCGTTCCGTTGTATTCATACAGCTCTACCATGCATATTACTAGTAACTATTATTATGTAAAAGGCGAAAGATTTAAGGTGGGTTTATGCTCACAAAATTTAAGAATAAGAACTAAGAATAAGAATAGTCGTAAAGTTAAAACGGTTATAAACATATGGGATGGTTTATGCTACTGGAATAAGAATAAGGTTTAAGGTTTAAGAATTGGGAGTAAGCAAAAGTTAGTTAACTTTTAACTTTACGCCTTATTCTTAGTTCTATTTGTTAAATGCGCATGCGTGACAAACATTTCAAACGTCAAAGTAAAACGTAATATAACCTCAAAATATATTTTTCATTGCTACTTTGTAATTGTCAACATGGGGAACCAGAATATTATTTTGTGTGTTGCTGGATATCTTGTTTTATCAAGTGCGGTTGGTGCTTTGTGTTTTTTTATTAATTATAATTTAATTATATTAATTATAAACGTGTATACCAACATCAGAATAATAAATATAACAACTTTTCACCAACCTAAAAATATAATATCACTAATTTTATTCTTACTCTTATTCCTTAAAACTGGCAGCATAAACGCCTCTATCGTTATGCTTAAAATTATTCTTAACACTACGCTTATTCTTACTTCTTATTCTTAAAGTTTTGAGCATAAACCCACCTTTATTCGCATATAGTTATGAGACAAGAGCGAAAATATTAGCGAGAGAAAAAAAAAAGAATGGAAGAAATTAACAAAGGAACATAAATAAAGAAGAAAACTCAACACTCTATAAATAGGGTAGAAGAGTTCAAGATTATATATATATATATATATATATATATATATATATATATATATATATATATATATATATATATATATATATATATATATATATATATATATATATATATATATATACAGGGTATAACAGCGAAACCAACCAATGCCTATATTTTCTTTATTATTATAGTTACAAAAAAATGTTAAATAGCAAAGTTGTAGGAGTCCAAGGGGGACATCTGATTAAAGAATAAAATAATTTTTTAAACCAGTGGTTCTCAAGTTAAAACAAAGTTATATTTTTTCAAATGGAAATATACATATTTTTTAGGCCTATCCGATAGAGTATTTTTTTCGGAATTCAACCATGTATTCGTTGTATATCCTTACATAATAAAAATATTGAGAAAAATTCAGTTGTAATTAAAATAATTTCTAATTTTTAATATTAATCTATGGATGAAAAACAAGTGATAAATTAAATATGGACGTAGTTTCTTTGGATATCTCGTGGCATAAATATCGCAAGCTTGTATGGTATTTTTATTTATTTTTTATAATTTATCACTTGTTTTTCATCCATAGATTACTGCACATTAATATTAAAAGTTAAAAATTATTTAAATTTCAATTGATTTTTTTTCAATATTTTTATTATGTAAAAGGAATACATGGTTGAATTCAGAAAAAAATACTCTACCGAATAGGCCTAAAAAATATGTATATTCCCATTTGAAAAAATATAACTTTGTGTTGTAACTTGAGAACCACTGGTTTAAAAAATTATTTTATTCTTTAATCAGATGTCCCCCTTAGTCAGCTACAACTTTGCTATTTAATATTTTTTTGTAACTATAATAATAAAGAAAATATAGGCGTTGGTTGGTTTCGCTGTTACACCCTGTATATTGAGGGCTACAAATGTCGTTGTTGATATGTTGATATTTAGAATGTAAAATTGAACATCCACAACATCAAAATTAATCATTCACTATCGTACGGTCCTAAAATCCTAGAAAAAATGTAGAAAAAAGAAGTTTTTTGCGATTGTAGCGCCACCTATTGCTCGTACAAAAAAATGTTCCGAATAAAATTTTCATATTTTTAAATTGTCAATTCAAATCTGCAATAAAAAATGGGGGTTGCCATTTGAAAGTTTGAAGTTGCCCCCGCCCCCTCCCTACAAGGGGGCAGGGGGGGTTCGAGTGATACGTCATTAGATAGAGCACATGAACATTAGTAATATCCCGCATCGTATTTTTTTAAAATATTCATCCGCGGAATTTTAAAAGGGGTGGACGGGTACTCTGGGACAGCCTGTATGTATATATATATATATATATATATATATATATATATATATATATATATATATATATATATATATATATATATATATATCTTCCCTACTATATGTAAGGCATTATTAAATATTTTAAATTTAGGTATCTCTTCTGTAAACTAATATAAAAAAATTGTAAAAATCCAGGAAAGTGGCAAATGCCTCTTCTTGCCCCTCTCCCCTGTGGGCGCCTATGCCCTTTCCCCATCTCTTCTGCCTTGTCCTTTCTTTCCTCCTTTCACCGCTATGCTCTTCACTCTCTGCCCTCTACGTCATCACGTGTGACCTTGTCACACCGCACACTTCACGTGTTGCACAGGGACAAGGTCATGGTACAAGGCCTGCATGAACGTGTGTTCAGCGGGAGAGGGTACATGCGGACAACGACATACGATGGTGGAGTGTGAAGTCAATGTGGAGGCTATGGCCATGAAGGCTATATGGCATGCATTCCCTATGTTCCAAAAGAAGAACTAAATTTGGTAAATTACTTATTTTATTTAAGAATAAATCTTTTTTGCCATTCTAAAAGTTGACAACAAATGACCATCAATGGCCATCAAATTCGGCAATAGAGCAGTTAATTAGCTTTTAAAATCCCATATGGTTTGAAGTGATTCTGACAAATGGGAATATTTTATTATATAAATAAAAAAATGTTAACCTTCGGTGTACTCTGACCTCTGACGATAGTATATAGGATATAGGTGTCCCAGAAAGTCTCTAGTGCTTATGACACTATACACTTAAAAAAAATAGTAGTCGTTTTTATTTTTATATCATTTTACGCATTAAAATGTTCAATTACATGTAATTTATAGACATTTCTACATTTAAATCTTCGAGCATATACTGACTAGAGAAATAATTCCCTATACCAATGCATAGCTTGTTGTGATCGGAAGATATGCAGTAGGGGGGACTTGCGGGGCTGGAAGTCATGGTGTATTGCGGGCAGCGTTTTGCTGTTATTCTTTGTTACTTCTTGTCACACATGTCATTTTACTTTAACCCTAAGTTCTGCGTTTACTTTGTGAAAAGTTTTATGAGGTTTTGTAAGTATTATTTTACTTTGTGGAATAATATTAAGAAATTACGCATTCCTCAATACACCACGGCTTCCGACCCCGCAAATCTCCCCTCCCGCATATCTTCCGATCACAACAAACGCCGTAAGGCGGCCTCTAATAAGTATATGCTCGAAGATTTAAATACATCAAAATATATATCTTATACAAAATTATTAATTTATTTAATGGCCTCTCTCTTACACTTTTTCTAGATTCTCCACTGCTCCCAACTCATAATCTAGGACTGTGGTGCGTAAACATTTTAAATCGCGGGCCAATCAAAAAATTCGTTTTTCCAGGGGGCCACCTAGGTAATTAAGTTAATTTAATATAATTGTATTCGAAATAATTGTACTGGGGGCTGTTCCTTAGGAAAAAAAGCAAAAAACGTACAAAAATTAAAATAAATTAGGTAAGTAAATCATTTAAAAAATTAATGTAGTAAATGGCCATGTATGTTCTGAAATGGCGCATTGTTCAAAAAATAAAAACTAGGTAATTTCCGAATTAATTGGTTCCCTGAGGGTGCGGTTCAACTCCCCCACCCCACCCCCCAACTTCTTCCCCCGGCTACGCCAATGGAACGAGTAACTGACTATTTTCAGAATTTACATACATCTTATCAATCAACTAATATATTACTGGTCGCAAGAAGCAAAAGATTTTTAAAATTACCGCATGTTAATCGGGACCTTTGTTTATTATTTATAATTTTCATGGAACAAACGCCAGTAGGTACAGTGAATAAGGTCAGCGAGCACTTACATGTGCCGCAAGAATCGTAACAAAATTCAATTCAATTACGTGCAATCCTTGTTCAATCAAAAGTAAACGAAAATAAATTACGTTCGATCAAAAGTAAACAAAAATTAATGCCCCCTTACATCAAAATTTTAAAAATAATGTTCATTTATAAATATAAATTATTACAACTTTCATGCTTTTTATACAATTATTTCATTTTATATTTTAAAACTTTTAAAAAATCCTGATATTATTTGGAAGGGCCACCAAAATTTGGTAAAGGTGCCACCACTTGCGCACCACTGATCTAGAAGGTAGTATTTAGATATTGTGCTGAGCCAAAATTTTCGAATGTGAATTTTTGATGTGGTGAATAAGCAGTTATCATGGATTTTAAGCACCTAGTAAGGAAAAGAAACATTTCTTTTAACTTTTATGCTGTAGTAAAATTATCAATTTTGCATCATTAGTAGGTAGGTACCTCGCAAAATTATTTGAACCAAATTTTAAAATTATCTTTTATTGTTCGCCTTGTGAACTTATAAAAACTAAAACTAGTTTGTGATTCGTGGAATTTTCATTAGAGTTTTTGCTGCTATGACGCAAACATCAACTAGAAGATGTAGAAAAAATAATTACAAAATACAAACAACTCTGCATTAGTAATCATAAATTTTGTTCTAGATTGCTGTGTGCAAGACACAAACATAATTGGTACCACGCTTTCATTTTAACCCTTAACTGATCGCGCGGAGCACTTTGTGCACCATCCTTTTAAATTGCATACATCGATAAATATTTTTAATTATGTATGAAATTTAGGTGACTATTAAATAAATTAACATTATTACTATTTAAATTATGAATTTATTTGTAAATATTTACAAAAATCAAAAAATTCTAAAATTCTCTCCATTTTTCATATTTTTAAGATTTCTTACCGATGTAAAACAATTAATAAAGTATAATTTATATATTTCATTAATTTTTATAAGGCTGAATTTTATTTTTATCTATTAAAAACTGAAAACTGTCAAAAATATAAATTTCATACCAACAAAAAAAATTCATTTATCTTATAAACAATTCATTTGTTTATAACAATTATTTAAATAATTAGCGTAAAAATTATTAAAAATATTTTTGATGTGACTTTAAATAATAAGAATACGAACAAATTGGCATATTAAAAAAAAATATCATTGCTTAATTTGCATTTTTCATTTTTTCACCTCTTAGATTGTTAATAACAAAGTGGAAAATTAACATTTTTTAAATTTTCCAACGGGGATCTCTTCTAAAGCCTTTCAAAAATAGCTCCAAGATATGAAAAAAATTTGAGGTTTTATGTAAATTGAAAGCTTGTAAAAATTTGTTAATTAACAAAAGCATATCTAATAAAATAATTAGGTACGGGAAAAAAAATTTCAGTGGATTTTCGTTTATTCAAGTTTCTAAAAGGTATGTGATTTTTTTTCCTTAATATTGATATTTATTAGATCATAATTATTTTTATTGTTCAAGTTTCCGTACCGGTCGAAGCGCTTTTAACGCTATTTTCGCCTCTAAATTAAAGTTATAAATATTGGTGGCAGAGTTCCGGAAGGAAATTTTCTGCTCTTGAAGAATCTTTTTTCAAATTTCAGATAACTTTAATAGTTTCGGAGATATTTGCAAAAAACTAAACCCCCTTTTATTTTTTTACTTAATTGTTTATAACTTTTGCAATTTTTGCCGACCCCACTTAAAAATTTTCAAAAAGTTTCTAGAAGTCATTCCGAATAGAATGAGCCCTGAATCATAATTTTCGGACTAATGTTGCCGTCTAGACAAGACAAGACAAGACTTTGCAAATCTAGTCGTCTTGAAATTTCAAGACAAGACTTTAGTAAGTCTAAGTCTAGATTAAAAAGTCTTGTTCTTGTCTTGTCTAGATACAAGACTCTAGATAGGTTTTCAAGACTCTTGATTAACCAGCGCATACGAGGTATTATGTTTAAATTCCTGGATTACGGGCCGCCTTTATCAAGCTATTCAAGCGCGAGTGGCATGAGCTTCGTATTATATACTTATTTTATATTGTTGAAAAATATTTTTATTTTTTTATCACTATTTTCTTCTGTATTTTGGTGATATGAGCCTATATCAAAACGCATTTATGTACGCATACCGGCATTCCAATAATGGGCTTTTCTTTTCAAATTTTATACATTATTATGTTTTTCTTATACCTAAGGTTTGTGATGGGTCGTTCATGAACGAGTCGTTCAAAATGAACGACTCATTTTAGTGTGCCGTGAACGAACGACTTTTTAGTTCGTTCAGCACGGCACACCAGTTCACACTAGCTCCGTGCTACTATTTAGCCTCCGCTCACCGCTCCGCTCGCTGAACGCAGAAAGACGAACGAGTGCGAGTGGAATGAACGAAACGAACGAAACATACATACAGCGCACGGTGCTGAGTGCTGTGTATTCTGAGAAGCGTGGCGTTTCTGTTGTACGGACAACAATGAAAATAATCAACAATATGGGAAGTGGAAACAATGTAGGACTGGAAAGTAAATGCAAAAAATACATTAATGTAAAAGTAATAGTAACATTTTGCTAAATTTGTTGAACATTCTTCAAAATGTTGCCAGACAATAGGTACTCCTTTTTGCAGAATTTTTATTTTGTTTATTTTCCATTGTCAATATACATATACAACTACAATAAGCAACGTTCAATAATCTATTGTTTGCAGCAACGAGTAATCAAGACGAGAACACAACTATCAACTAACTAAAATGCTAGGTTCATGCAGTTTGGCACATGCCACATCGCTGCGCATCGCACATGCACACAAGGCGAGCGCACAGTGCTGTGAGCATGAGCAAAGCAGCTCAGCTGAGCAGCACACTAGCACGGTAGCACGGTGTCATTTGAAACGCACAGTGCTGTTTTACAGAGTCGTTCAAATGAACGACTCAGTGTGAACGACTCACTTTACTGAGCGGAGCGAAATGAACTGACTCACTAAAAATGAACGAAAGACCCATCACTACCTAAGGTCTATCCGGGTCTATCACTATATCTATAGTTTCTTGGTTTTTGTGCATTTTTGTCCGCCATTTTGTAATTTGTTATCTTAATGTTTAAATAATAAAATAAAATAGTTTTTGTTCTTGTACCTCGTGATGTTTTTTCATTAATTTTACACCACTTTGGCGCTGTCTGCGGGCACTTTAGCCCCTAGCAAAGTGTCTGCCAATATTTTTCCGCGTTTCCTCAATATAAATACAAGCTTTTTCCATAATTAGAATCCTTGTACCATATAATGTTTTTCACACCAAAATTTGGCCAGTTCAACCGTACGCCCCTGCTTTCAACCCCGGCTTCGCGATGGCAGACACGCCGATTTGTGTTCAGCTATAACCAGGCCCCAGTAACTTGCATACCCCTTCCACTAGTTTTATGACTGCTCAAGAGGTTACAGATCGCCCTGTCGCCGCTAGGCGGTGTCATATCGCATAGGCCACATTTTATTAGGAATTATATAGCAATTTCACTTAAAATCCTCAATAACTTATAGAATTTATTTATTTATTTATTTATTTATTTATTATACTACAGGAAGAGATCCCAATTACAGTATAATATTACTTATTAATATGAGAGTAGCTACTTATAGAAACTAAATAACAATGAAAAAAAAAATATATATAATAATAGTAATAATAATAATTATAATAATAGTTATAAACCTAGATTATCAATTTAAGTAATTATTTAACTTATAAAGTGAAAATATACGAATAATAATAATTATAATAATGGTTATAAACCTAATTATCAATTTAAGCAGTTATTTAACTTAAATCTAAATGTAGTTAGCTTATCGTTAAGGTCTAAATCATTACATAGTAAGTTGAAGTTACGGCACATTGACACAATCGGTGAATTTAAATGCTGATTAGTACGCGAGTTTGGACAAACAAATGCAACAGGATTTCTGGTGTTACACGGACGTGTATGAAAGTTGAGCTCAGCTAGTAGACCTGCATCATCAATGAAATTGTTTACAATTTTATATAAAAAAAGTAATTGGTGCCTCAAACGTCTTTTTTGTAACAATTCAAGATCGAACATTGCCAATAAGTCTTCGTACTCTAGGTTAGGCCATATGCGATTGATTTTAAAAAAACAAATTTTGCAAAATTTCTTTTGTACATTTTCTAACCCATTTATATGAGACATGTAAAATGGATTCCATATTAGGCTGCCGTATTCAAGTTTGCTACGTATAATTGAAACAAATAGAATTTTAAGGCAGTAAGCATTTGTAAAGTTAAAAGTAGTGCGTAGAAGAAAACCCATTTTTTTACATGCCTCATTGACAACAGCATCAACATGAACTTTTGGATTTAATTTGTCATTAAAAATAATTCCAAGATCTTTAATAATAGTAACTCGTTTTAGTGGAGTAATGTTCATATTATAATTATGACAAAAAGATGTATTTTTCCTTGTATAACTCATAACATAACATTTATCTTTATTAAAGTATAACTGGTTTCTTAATGACCATTCATAAATATTATTAACATCATGTTGCAAATCCATACAATCACTTATATTTGATATTTCTTTGAATATTTTAAAGTCATCAGCAAATAACAAGCATTTGGAGTGTTGAACTACATTTACTATGTCATTAATAAATAGTATGAACAATAAGGGTCCTAGGACAGACCCTTGAGGTACACCGGACGTTGGAACAAATGTCTTTGAATTATAACCATTTATATATACATACTGACATCTGTTGTGCAAATATGACATAAGTAAAGTAAGTAAATTATCACTGAAACCAATCAATTTAAGTTTATTAATTAGTAATCTGTGCGACACTGAGTCAAAAGCCTTTGAGAAGTCTGTATATATGACATCAACTTGTTTCTTTGATTCTAAGGCATTACCAACAAAGTGACTAAAATTAAGTAAATTAGATACAGTTGACCTGCAAGGTGTGAAACCATGTTGACAGGGATTAATGTAGGCTGATGTTTGGAATTGAATATTTTTGAATATTATTAATTCAAAAATTTTAGCAAACGAGCTAAGGCATGCTACAGGCCTATAATTAGCAATATTACTGCGATCACCTGACTTGAAAATTGGGCAAATTCTAGCAGATTTCCACCTTTCAGGGAACAACATTGATTTTAAAGATAAGTTAAATATGTAGGATAATGGTTCAATTAAAGTTTCTTTGCAAGCTTTTATTATATAGATTGGTACATTGTCAGGGCCTGTGGATTTGCTGTTAGTTTGACAGTTAATAGCACTTAAGATATCCTCATTGGTTATTAAATCTAGCTTAACATGAGGCGAATTTAGTGAAAAATTAGAAGAATCAAAATTACTAATATAATAATATAATAATAATATTGTATATATTAGAATAAATTACAGAATATACATAGAAATTATACTTTACACGTTAATCAGCGATTCTCGCGGGTTTTTGATGGCCTATGTTGTCTGTCATATTGATTACTCACTTTACCCCTCAGTATCACGAAACTGGACCAGTTCAGCAGTCACTTTTGCAAGCCAAAAGTTGGGTTACCTTCAGTGTCTTGTACCGTGGCTATAACAAAGGTACGTTTTTCAATAGAAATTAATCTTGTACCAGAAAAAAGCACTTTTTATGTAGTCAGCTCTCCGTCTATAAGTGATCGCGCCGTAGAACCCCGTGCTACGCTTACTATACGTCGATAACTCACAGATTGTTGAAGTAAATTAAAAATTATGTGGGTTACAGACAACTGACATTATGGTCATAGGATATGTGAAGACACAGCAAATTCAAAATAACAGAAAAAAATCTGATGTGACCAGCACAAGACCTCTCGCCATATACCCTACTCTTGTACTCTTTGTCTTTTTACTACTATACAAATCAATAAGATAGGTACTTACAAAAAATATATTTTAGTCATTTAGTCAACTGTAGAAATGTAGAAGAAGATATATTTTTATGAAGATGTGTCACTATTGGCACTGTCACTCGGTCACTGTCATAATCATTTACATTTTTCGTAGTAACAATTGTTAAACAATATACTGAAGTTTCATACTCTAAATTATGAATAATATTTTAATTCCTAAAGTACTATGACAGAGCAATTTATAAAATGCTAAAAATTATAGATAATGATATACAGAGTGGGGCAAAACTACCTCCCTACTTTCAATAGAGAATTGTGAAGCGAGCAGAGGTCGTAAAAGGATGGGAATGGCGTGTATAGCGGCCGGTATATATTATATATATATATATATATATATATATATATATATATATATATATATATATATATATATATATATATATATATGTCGGGGTTAGCAATCATGTTGATTGTAATAATAATTAATGATAGGAATGCAAGTGTGCTAATGAAGTTATGATCGTGTTTGTTTGTTCGATTACGTTATTATTATTAGTACACTTGGGCGAAGTCTGGGATTACGTGCTAGGTGTGGAATGAGCCGGAGATCGGCAGTCTTGAATATGGTCTGATGCGAGTAGCACGTGCCCAGGAATTGCCACCATTCCTTATCGTCATAGTTTGTAGATCACGTTTAACTGGTTCATGACATGAGTGGTGAATGTGTGATTTATTTGGTGTTTAGATTAGTTAACTATTCCATTAATTGCGCTTTTAGTAGTTTTGTTGTTCACGTAACTGATCATCTATGGTCCGCTATATATATATATATATATATATATATATATATATATATATATATATATATATATATATATATATATATATATATATATATATATATATATATATATATATATATATATATATATATATATATATATATATATATAGTTTGCGTTAAAAAAGTTTCAGTCGTAAACATAATGTGGACGAACGAGCAACGCGCTTTTGCCGTAGAAGCATACATGTGCGGAAACGAGTCTGTGGGCGACCTCGAACTGCTCGAACACCCGACAACAGATCCTGTTTCACGAAAGTTTTTTACCCACAACGTAATCGATTTTCGGTCCGGAACTGCTTGACGACGGTGAATTTGGAATCGTATCGAATCGAAAATACTTTATTCGTATTCTATTGATCCTAAAACGTGCTTATCCACTAAAAACTCACACTTAAATTGCAAAAGTTTCTTGTGATTCACAATTTGTTCTATCAACATCATTTCAAATGTTATACAAATTATGTCAAACTGACGTTATAATGAACTGAAAAAGTATGACGTCACGTTTCGTCGTCGAACCGAACTGCAACAGGAACGAAAACCGGAATGAATTGCAGCTATTTTAGTAAACCGGGAACCAACCTTGAACCGTAATAATAGTATATTGTAATACAAGTGTGAAAAGAGTTTCATTGAAAAATTATAACAGTTGGAGTTCTCCTATTATGCTATCATACAAGTTTTTCAATGATCCTTTCCGCAAGTGTGTTACCTACATACTATTTTTTCTACGGAAGTGTGAACTGTCCAAAACTAGAATTTATTTTTAATATACTGTTTTTGAGGACGATTGCAGAAAAACTCTTGTTTGTAACACATACTGAAAATGTGATTCTGAAACTCCATGCAAATTCCGAAACTATTAACTATTTTATAAATACCTATATACCTTGTTCGTTGTTCGAAATATCGAAAGAGTTTGGCTCACATCAAAAATTTTTCAATGTTTCAAAAGAGAGCTGTATAAGATAATAAAATATAAAAATAGCCAGGTAAATTTAAAAACGACATAACAACAACAAAATAATGTACAGCACTTACAAAGAATGAAATCAGATTAAATTGATTATTATTGACACAACATTTGAATTATGTTTGTGTAAATCGCTCTTGACAACAGCACAAACATCCAATAGAATCAGACGAACCTATTATTATCTGTCAAAATTCTTTCGTTATTTCAAACAGGGTATAATTTACAACTCAGTGTTTCAAAAGCCTACTTTCACCATAAATTTTTATATCTGAAAACAAGTGAATTCGCACTTCTTAAAAAAATATTTTGGCGAACTCATAATGCTGGGTCCACACTTGAACATTTTAGTCCGAACGAACCGAACGAGCAGTACGCGCAAGCCGAATTCGCCAAGTGTGGACGTCTCTCCGAGCCGAACCGAACGAGCCAAATGTTTTCCGTTGCTTGTCGGTAAATCGGACTTGCTCAAAGAAAACAATTGTTCGCCGAATCATTCAGTTGACGGGAATTCGCACCGTTCGTGCTGATCGCCTTGATCGCAGCATTCGTTGTATAAACATAGGCAGCTGTATTGTGTGTATTTGAAGGTTATTATAAATTATTGTGTGTTGAAAATGAAATGGGACAGGGAAAAGTGTAATTAATAGACATTTATGAGCAACACCATGTCTTATGGAACCCTAAGTATGGGTTTTATTAAAACATGACGCTTGGATGAGAATAGGTGAAATAATAAAGTGTCCTATTACCCATTTCTGGATATATAAATAAAATGCTGACCCAAAAAAATGCTGAACTTGTGTATTCTTAGTTAAATTTGTGGTCAGTGTAGGTCAGTTTAAATTTTTAGCGGTTAGCTAAATTGAATTACTTGGTTTATATATAAAACACTTTAAATTTTTATAATTATGCCAAATATCAGAATATTCATAGAAAATAAACATGTTCTGCAATGGTCAGCATGTCATTTAAAGTTTTTAGCAGTCAGCAAAATTAAATTACCTGGCATACATATAAAACGCCTTATATTTACGCCAGAAGCCACAAATTTAACGAAGAATACACAAGGTCAGCAATGGTGAGCATTTTATTCTTACCCCATATTTCTTCGCCTTTTCTTATTTTTTTTCTAGCTTACAAATAATTTAAAAAACACCAAATGCTACCGTCAAATTGGAATCCATTATTGACATGCACTGCGAATGCTTCAAGCATGTTGGAAAACCAATAATTCGGCGAATCTGCCGAACGCAACGAGCTTTTGTTCAGAGTATTCTGCTCTGCGCGTTCAGTTCGTTCTGTTCGTTCGGACTAAAATGTTCTAGTGTGGACCCAGCATAACAGGAACCAAACCGATGGTGGTGAATCGGTTCGAAACGGTTCCAAGTCTGAATTAAAACGTTTTTTCGTGAAAATTCTATGAACTTTTACAAAAAATGTTGTATTTTCTTTAGTTTAATTTTGGTTAAATATATGACAATTTAACTAATTTTTAATTTAAATGTCAAACCGAGTGTCAAACTGACATCAGGCTAGCAGTAAATAATTTCCGAATTTTTTAAAATGCTATCATGGTTACTATTGTTGTAAACAATTCTTCCATTCGGCTGTTATTTGTATATCATGCGATTTCAACAAAATTATTAAAAATTTATAATCTTAAAATATTTTTAATTTAATTTAATTTCAGATAGTTAGTGCCTAAAACAATAGTTTTTTTAACGTATTGTGTTTAGGTACCTAATTTTGCAAATTTTACAACCTAAAATCCCATCTCTAGCTATTACAGCAACGGATGATTTTTCCTAACCACATTAAATGTCTCCTCTTTGCGATCCTATGATTAAGATTAATGTAGTGTGTTGATT
The DNA here is from genome assembly GCA_947534325.1 of Agonum fuliginosum. NCBI lineage: Eukaryota > Metazoa > Arthropoda > Insecta > Coleoptera > Carabidae > Agonum > Agonum fuliginosum. The sequence goes on along the minus strand of OX384030.1, from coordinate 44,472,953 downwards.
TTCAAGCCTTGTACAACGTTGAAACATATTCCCTCTTTTGTCTTCTTCTGTTCCTCGTCTTCTTGAAAGGTTCATATACATTGCCTCCTAAATATTGCAGGCCTGGCCCAGCGCGTGTATGACGTCACACATTGGGGCAGAGCATAGTAGTTGCATAGCGTTAAACTCTGTATTTATAAAAGTCACGTTCGAAACAAATATTCCTACAATTTACATGTGATGTTCATAACAAGATAATCTATAAATAATAAAAATTAACTAAACAATGTAGTATTTTTTAAGAAAATATAAAATCTTTCAAAAATAATAATACAGGTGATTCTCAACTTTCTGCACATATTTAAAGCAGAACTTACTTTTTTTAAAATTCGCAATTTAAATTTTCAGGTTTTTTAATCAAACAGTTATGGGTCGCTTTTTTAACTGGAATTTCATAAATAAACTATTCTTGCCATTTTACAATTAATTACATTTAATATTATTAGTAGGGAAGCACGGCCAGTGGTTAGCTCAGCGGTAGAGGGACCCTCTAGCATGCTAGCGGTCCCCAGTTCGATTCCCAGCACAACCGACAATAATACCACTGGGTCCGAGTGGTTGGATTCCACTATAATAACATCTACCATCCTGTAATTGGAAGTTAATTCTGTAGGTTGGTTACCATTAAAAAAATAAAAAATAAGGCATTCCGTGGCGGTTTGCGTGCCGAAATTGCGAAAGTGGTCTTGTTCGGTCACAAACTACCTATATATTAATAATTCCCATGGTGTCATTCCATGTTCTAATGCAGACAGATTTGGTGACCTGTTAAAGATGGCGGACATGAAGAATGTGTAAAACTTTTATTATTCATCCGATTTTAGCGTTACACGGCTCATTCGATAGATAATTTTTTGCTCTACAAGAAGATTGTTAGAAATTTCTTCGAAAAGTTGATTTTTCCCAAAATAATTGGCAAAATGTCGAAATTTTATAGATTTTTGCAGATTTTTCATGTCTGAATTATACCCATGGCGGATTTGGTGGTTGAAGAGCTGATGGAATTTTTTAAAATTAACATATATGTAAGAAAGAACATAAATTGCAGGGGACCCCTATTTAAGCTCTGTACCCCATTTTAGGGGGCTTTAATAGTAAAGCATAGAGGAAAATAAGGCCTCCTGAGGCAGTTTTAGAGCTAAAATTTCGGGAGTGGTCTTGTTCGATAACAATCTACCTATAGATAAATAATTACCATGGTGTCATGCCATGTTTTAATCCAGACAGATTTGATGATGTCATAAAGATGGCGGACATAAAAAATGCGTAATTCATTTATTTTTCGTCCGATTTTAGCGTTACACGACTCATTTGATAGAGAATTTTTTCCTCTACAAGAAGGTTATTAGAAATTTCTTCGTAAAGTGGATTTTTCCCAGAATAATTAGAAAAATGTGAAAATTTTAACGATTTTTGCAGATTCTTTATCTCTGCATTATATCCATGATGGATTTGTTGGTGAAAGGGTTAATGGAATGTTTGTAGTTAAAATATATGTTTGAAGGAACATAAACTGCAGGATAATTCTTTTTAATCGCTGTACCCCATTTCGGGGGATTATGAATATAACATACATTTGATTAAAATGACTAGTTTTAAAACATTTAAAAATCGTCCAAATTCCACAAAATGGGATGGATACAAACCTAAATATAGAGGATGAGGACTATTTTGTAAAGTTTAAGAGTTAAATTGTAAAATTGAAGCATATTAACGCACTAGTACCTATAAATTGCTGTCTATGTATCAGAGGTATGGAAGATAACAGAAAGAACCGAGAGAATACTCAAAATAATGAAAATGGCCATTGCTGTATAGACTAACAAGGATAAACAGAGCAGTTTGCGAACAAGAAAAGATAAATTATAGGTAAATATAATATAGGAAAAATGTAAATTAAAAAAAAGTTAGTATCACAGAAGTCGTGATAATATATTACTTTCAAAGCCAATTTTTGATAGAATTTTTATATTGACATTATTTATCTAGGTTGATAACATTGCATATTGTTAATTTTTTATTGGTTTTTGAGTATTCTCTCGTTTCTTTCTCTCCCATACCTCTGATACATAGACAGCATGACAGCAATTCGTAGGTAGGTACTAGTGCGTTAATATGCTTTAATTTTACAATAAAACTCTTATACTTTACAAAATAGTCCTCCTCTTCTATATTTACGTCTGTTTCCGTCCTATTTTGTGTAATTTGGACGATTTTTTAAGTTTTAAGTTATAGTAATCTAAATCAAATTAATGCCATATTCATAACCCCCTAGAATGGGGTACAGCGCTTGAAAAGGATTCCCCTGCAGTGTATGTTCCTTCTTACATATATTTTAACTACTAAAATTCCACTAACCCTTTCACCAACAAATCCATCATGGGTATAGTGCAGAGATGAAGAATCTGCAAAAATCGTTAAAATTTTCACATTTTTTCAATTATTCTCGGGAAAAAAAGCACTTTACGAAGAAATTTCTAATAACCTTCTTGTAGAGGAAAAAATACAGAGCTTAATAGTCAAATCACGAACAGGCAGTGATTTTTTTAGTTTTTTTGATAATTATATGCAGAACGGAAAGCATTCCTGTCATTATTCATAAACAAACTGCGAGATATTAACATACCTGTTAAATAATGTTTTATCTGCTACATAAAATCATAGAAATACAAGAATCACAAGAATTCCATGGCGGTGCCAGCAGTTGGGCCAGGGAGGCCGCTTCCCCTCACCCCAAACTGGTCTACTACCGGCTGACCCCTCCGTAAATTCGCAGAAAAAAAAGATTTACATTTATATTTTAACGTAAATATAAGTATTCTGATTAACTAGTTTTCACCAGTCGACATTTTATTTTGTACTTAATGTTGAAAGTAGTCTTTATGCGCTCATTTTTAGTAAATAAAGAAACACTTTAATATCAACTGTAGATAAAATTAACAAAGTAATACAAAACACAATAACAATAATTGCTAACACGATCGCAACAATTATTACTTTTATAATAAGTATTTTTAAATATCTGTGCGATCTACCGCTACGAATTTGTTATGCCTTGGAAGTGCTCGCAAGTTCGTTATTCGTAATACACATGCTGTAAAAGGGCGATATTTTTTGTTAAAAGTTGAGTTTTAAATGTTGTTTTTCATTTTGTATTTGAATTTGGAAGAAGGAACTAGTAGGTCGCAAATATGAAGCACCGAGGCAAATATTAAAAATTATTTTGAAAAAATATTAAAATATAGTATTAGTGCTGCCCTCAAATATAGCGCCGCCAATGTCTAGTGTCTATTCACTGATGTACTACACACACACACAGTAAATTACTATGCGCGCAGTCTATCGGCACAGTATAAGATCCTATTATACTGTGCTATCGGTAGCGGTTCAGGGTTCACTCCAGTGCGTGACGTTACAGCGACAGGCACGGGCGCTGGGCAATCATCAAAATGCAATCTGATTTCCAATGATTTGCTAATTTCAATATTTATTCATGTCCCATGATATTGAACTTGAAATTCAAGAGAACTATATTGTTCGCTAAAATGTAAATGAAATACGGACTCCCATTATAGGCCAGTCATATTAGGATTTTACCTGGAAGTAATTCCCTAAAAGGGGATATTTTGCATATATATATATATATATATATATATATATATATATATATATATATATATATATATATATATATATATATATATAGTACTAGTACCCAGTAACAACATATCAAAAATCAACACTCGTGCATGTTGTGCTACGGCCGCCATCTTGGAAAATGGCGACCGATTTTCACTTTTTTGACCATATTTCAGTAACCGTTAACATTACAAAAAAATCTGACGTGGCCATCACACAACCTTCCGCCATATCTAGACTTTAAACAGAAATGTATAGTACGTAGGTACAATTTTTAAAATATACAAATAAAAATCTAAAATATTCAAACACAGAAATTAGTATCACCTGAATGAAAAGATTCATTCACACGAAAACTCTTCTGTGTTGAAGCCATCCTCTGTTCAATTACTACATTTAATATCTTACTTATGACGCTTATGACTAGCGCTAGTATGCCAACTTGTCACCCGTCTCATTTGTCAATATTTTTTATGCAGAAACAAAAATCAACCGAACATGGATTACAAGATTTCAACGTTTTATTTGATAAATTTATTTTTTAAATTTTACTGCAGTTCTTTAATGCAACCAGATAAAGACAATTTTTTTATAACGTAAGTTGCAAATAACTTTGCCTCTTATTCTTATTACAAATAAATACTATATTTATCTAAATTTATATAAATTTTTGACAATTATCGTTTTCAATCTTCAAAAAATATCACTTCCGGTGAAGATATTGGTACCAAAATCTAATGAGCTCTTCCTATTCGTATACAATTGTGAAATACCAAATATCAAAATTTTTGGGTAATTCGTATTTGAGTTATGCGACATCCGGCATCGGCCCGGACCACACACATACACACACACGCACACACACACACACATACATACAGACATCATCGAGAAACTATCAAAAATGAGTTGTAAGGACCCTAATTCGTGCTCATCTACTAAAAACTCAATACCCGATTTTTTGCATGATTCCAATACCTTCCTTTACAGGTAAGCGGAAGGTAAAAATAGTCAATTATAAAATTGTAGAGCATAAAATTCTCTATAATATTGTTCTTATAGATTTTCATGTAACTGCTACAGTTTTCGAGAAAAAGGAGAAAATATATTTTGGTAATTCAAGGCTAATTAAATCAAGCTATAATTTCGTTTTATTGCGCAAAAACAGCTATAACTTTTTAACAGATAAAGAAAACGACTTCCGGTTTGAAATATTAGGTTTCGGAGATATTTTTCTATTAAAAATTTTTTTTTCTAAATTATAAAATATCTACTTTAGTCACAATTTTAAGAACAAAAAAAACAAATAAATTTTAGTGTTCTTAAATTTTTGTGTTTAATCAACTCTAATTTCTAAACGGATAAAGATATCGATTTCCGGTTTGCGGCGTTAGATTTCTTAGTAAATTTTACGTAAGATACATTATATTAAATTTTTTGTAAGGCCCTTGATAACCCAAAATTTAGTTATTATCTTCGAGCGAAAATTGCAAAATTTCATAATTTTAAATATTTTTTGTGTTTAATCAACTCTACTTCCTGAACGGATAAAGATATCGACTTCCGGTCTGCGGCATTGGATTCATCAGGCATTTTTATGTAAGACACATTGCACTATTTTTTGAAGGGCCTTTTATAAGCCGAAATTTAATGATTTTCTCCAAGAGAAAATTGAAAATTTTTAGAATTTTAAAAGTATCTTGTGTTTAATGAACTTTAATTTCTGATCGGATCAAGATATCGAATTCCGGTTGTCGGCATTGGATTTCTCAGACATTTTTATTTAAGATACATAGTACTTATTTTTTAAAAAGTGCATTTGACAAGTCAAAATTTAATGATTTTCTCCAAGAGAAAATAATTAATAATAATTCCTTGTGTTTAATCAAGTCTAGTTTCTGAACGGATAAAGATACCGACTTCAGGTTTCCGGCATTGGATTCTTCAGACATTTTTATGTACGATACATTCTACTGGTTTTTTTGAAGGGCCTTTTATAAGCTAAAATACACAAAAAATATTTAAAGTTATGAAATTTTACAATTTTCACTGAAGATCATACTTAAATTTTGGGTTATCAAGGGCCTTACAAAAAATTTAATATAATGTATCTTACGTAAAATTTACTAAATAATCCAACGCCGCTAACCTGAAGTCGATATCTTTATCGGTATAGAAATTAGAGTTGATTAAACACACAAAAACTTTAAAAACCAAAAAATTATTTGTTTCTTTTTTTTAAATTGTGGCTAAAGTAAGGTTTTTAAAACTTAGGAAATAATAATTTTAATAGAAAAATATCTGCGAAAACGAATATTTCAAACCGAAAGTCGTTTTCTTTATCTGTTAAAAAGTTATAGCTGTTTTTGCGCAATAAAACGAAATTATAGCTTGATTTAATTAGCATTTAATTACCAAAATACATTTTCTCGTTTTTCTCTAAAACTGTAGCAGTTACATGAAAATCGATAAGAACAATATTATAGAAAATTTTATGCTCTACAATTTTATAATTGACTATTTTTTTGTAATGTTAACGGTTACTGAAATATGGTCATAAAAGTGAAAATCGGTCGCCATTTTCCAAGATGGCGGCCGTAGCACAACATGCACGAGTGTTGATTTTTGATATGTTGTTACTGGGTACTAGTACTACATATATGCACAATATCCCCTTTTAGGGAATTACTCCCGGCCCAACGCGAACATACGACAAAGGATTTAAATATGCATGGTCAAAGAACTAAGATTTATGCGCGTAAAGATAATAATTTCTGCACTATCTTATAAAGTTATAATCACTTTTCCAATATTTAAATATAAATACATGATGATGTGATGGTAGTTTCAGTATATTATCAATACGTGCGTGGGTTACGGACAAAATCTAACGATATTCGTGTAAACTCTCATAGTTGTGCGTACGATGTAATTTGTTTAACAGAGACATTTTTAAACACTGGTGTTTTTATCATAAAATTTCTGTGCAGTAATTTTAGTGTAGTTAGGAGCGACAGATATAGGTAGTACAAGTTCTAATAAGCGTGATGGCGGTGGAGTCCTCATCGTCATCGTTATTAATAACAAACTGTCATATACCGAATTAACTGAATGGTGCTCAGAATCCGAAGATATATGGAATGAATTAGATTTAAATGACAAATGTTCAGATTTTATTTGTTGTGTTTATATAGGTACCACCTGAATGTATTTCTGTTTAATTTGTCCAAAATTATTGAACAAAAAGTTGATGGTAATTTTTAAATTTGTGGTGACTTTAATTTGCCATATTTGAATTGATCCGCCAATACTAACTGCTCTTACTTCAAGTCATCAAACTCGTACAATAAATTGGCCACTGAATTTGTCGATTCCATGTCGTACTGTAATTTATTTCAATTTAATGGTATTCAAAATACGAATCTTAGAGTTCTTGATTTAATTTTGAGTAATTATGATAATATAAAGGTGATGGAGTGCAGTTGTCTACTAAGTAAATTGGATGAAAAGCATCATCCAGCCCTTGATATTATTTATTACAATATTGAGTTTTCTACTTTACCAGTAAATAGTCGTAAAATGTTCAAATTTAAATCAGCTAATTATGTTAAAATAAATGAACAGGTAGGTATATAAATGAAATCAGTTGGGTTATTATTTTCAATGGTCTCAATACAGAGCAAATGGTTTCTAAATTTTATGACATTTTACGTAATTTTATGCAGACTTATGTACCCAGCAAATAGTTGAACTCTAGAAATTTATCCTGTGTGGTTTACTTGTGAACTAATTTATTTAATTAAACTAAAAGATAAAGCCCACAGAAAATTTAAATGCTTTAAGAATACGGTTTCTTATAATTAATTTTTCTATCTCTGTAAGAGTTTCAAAATCTTGAAATCAAAATGTTTCTCTGATTATATTGAGAACATTGAAAGCCAAATTAAAGATAATAGTAACAAATTTTGGTCTTATATTTCTTCGACCAAATCTAGTACCATTCCAAAAACATTAAAATACAATAATCAGATAAGCATCTTGTAATTTATTTTCAGAATATTTTAAATCTGTTTACAATCCTAGTGATGCTATTTCTGTTTCTGGTGAATTTTGTGATGTCAATATAAATTATTTAAGTGATATTGAGATTAATGAGAATATCGTCCTCACCTGTTAATGTCAAAAAATCAACCAATTAAATTGACGCATTTCTTCAAAACTAACCAATCACGAATTAATTGTGCGGATATTTTGACAGCGACAATTTGCCCGGGCAAATTGACGACAATCTCCCGCAATGGTAACTAAGATTGTTTTATAATATATTTATTGATACAGAAACATTGATTGATGATGCGTAACCAAGGTAGTCAATGACATCAGGATGACAGGTATTCAAGTTATACAGTTTTTAATATTGTTCGAGCGATATTCTAAACAAATATCCCTCGTTCAGCGTTCAGGCATATTACGGACAATTTTCCCTTCCTCTCTACACGCGTGTTTGTTGCCCTTTGAAAATTTTCGTTGCAACAAACACTTGAGTGACAGCTCGGGCAAATTGTCGGTAATATGCCTGGCACTTGGGATATTGTATATGAATATTGTTTTCGATATTTTGAGCAACCTTGATGTCAAAAAAGGTGCTGGTTCTGAAGAGATACCTAGTGTTTTTATAAAGAATTGTGCTAGCTCTCTCAGTTTACCCTTGTCGTTACTGTACAAAAATTCTATAGCTGAGTTCCACTGTCCTCAGGTCTGGAAAATGGCTTTTATTCCTATATTTAAGAGTGATAACAAGAGTTTGGTGAAAAATTATAGGGCAGTATCAAAGCTCTGTGTTTTCGAAAAAGTTTTTGAAACTATCATAATATACAGATCGTTGTACTCAGCGGTCAAAAATATTATAATACCCCAACAACACGGCTTTATTCCTGGTCGGTCAGTTGAAACTAATCTCTTGGAATTTACGGATTATACGATTATATAAGCTATGGATGATTAATTAGAGGTTGGTGCCATCTACACTTTAGCAAAGCATTTGATAAAATTTCGCATAATATATTAATTTATAGATTAGCTGAAGTTGGTGTAGGTGGCAGTCTGAGTGACAGAAAACAACGTGTTATTGTCAATGGGTTTTCTTCAGAGAATGTCACAGTGACGTCAGGGGTACCGCAGGGTTTTTATCTCGGTCCTTTACTTTTTATTATTTTCATTATCCATATATCACCTTGTTTTAATTTTGCAAATTTTATTCTTTACGCGGACTATTTAAAAATATACCACACTTCGTGCAAGCTCTATATATTATTCTTGTGCGAAGTCAATAATTAGAGTTTGCTGTGTATGTTGGAGTCCTCGTTATAAAATTTATGTTGACCGTATTGAAAGTATCCAAAAGAAATTTTTGAGATTTTTAACTAGACGATTTCGATCATACAAGCCAAATCTACTAAGCTTGGAGAACAGAAGAAAGTTGCTTGATTTATCCTTTGTTTCTATTTATTTACCTATGTACTGAATTAATTAATAAATAAATTGATGTCTTAAATGACACCACAATTATTGGTTGCTCACTTGAAGACACCTTGACATTTTGTTTCTCATTATTTGCATTACACTATAGAATTTCAGTTTCGTCAAATTTAAATAGTTTTCAAAACTTTCGTTTAATGCACCTATTATTCTATTATCGTTTCTCGCATTTAAAATCTGTTATTAATTTTGCTTTTCTAACAGCAAACATATTCTCGATTTGTACAATTTGCACAAGCTCATATAATATTTCAGCCGTTCCAATATTTGTTTGCTTTACAATACTTAAGGGTGGTCACTACCGACGTAATAATGCTGACAAGTATGTTTTTTCTTTAAAATTGAAGTAAAAATTCATATTTTTAGAATAACAAATACATTTTTCAATAGATAAAGGTTGTCTCCAAATGCGTCTAATACAATTTTTTGCACTTTCCGGGACTAAAACTGTTCTTTAGTCTTTATTTTTAGGGACTAAGGTTCTTAATTTGATCCCAAGGGATTATTTCTCATATTTAATCCCGTTGTCAAGGAATTGAATTAATTAATCCCGTTGTCAAGTAAATACGTGCTATTTGTTACAGAGTATCTATGGTAACAATATAAATATTTGTCATAAAATTTATTGTCAAAATTACAAAATGTGTATTCTTTTAAACTATTTTGCATTCATTTGAGGATGAAGTGCAAAAAATAGCGTATATACCACGGGACTAAAGTACCTTTAATCCCTCAGGTGATTATTTCCCTCACCTTCGGCTCGTAAAATAAACTTCACCCTCAGGATTAAATCATGCACTTTAGTCCCTCAATATATAATATACTATTTTTACTTCCCCGACCTATGTAATAGAGGGAAGTATTGTAATCGTGATTTTTTGACAGTTCGAGATTTTGGTGAATCTTCACGTTTTAGACCATACTGAACCCAAAAAACAATTTTAAAAAATCTGCTGTGTCCACCACAGTACTTCCCCGACTATAAGTTTTAATAACTTACTTTCGTTACGCCGTTAATTTTATGCTTTATTCAGCAAAACTTAAATAAATTTATCTTTTTTTTCCCAAACTAAGGTAGACTGGGGCAAGTGTCAAATCAGGGAAAGTGGGAAATTGCGATGTAGCTAAAAATTATTTATAAATAATAGTATTATTCACCATAGTAGGCAACAAATGATCCTTCTGTAACAAAACAACACATATACAAACTTTATCAACATAATAATATCTAACTTACTGACTAGTTTTCTCATAACATACAAATTCGGTGCGTCAATGAGTGTCAGAGGCTCTCGAAATTGTTGAAATTTAGACTAAGTAAGGTAAGATTTTTTATTTTTTTGGTAGTGAACAGCTATGAACAGATGCTTATAGACGTTTGGTAATGTTTTATGCTTATAAACTAAAATCTTATTTGTACAATGCCATCTTTCCACTTACCCCAGCAAAAACCTCCTATGGGGTAAGAGTAAACATTTATTTTTACACTTATTCCTCATATTTGATATATAGGAGAAGAATGTAAAAAATTATCAAACCAAATATAGACATAGAAGACATGGATAGTGTGTCTTTTGAAAATATAATTAAAATGTTGCCTGAACCAAAAGTAGACAGAAGAAGCATGTTGGAGTTGGATTTCAAGGATACAATGTCTAAACATGGATTTACCTGCAAACTATTTTTATTATATTGTTACTAATATATGATTTCAAGAGTTTAACTTTATTTTTGTTAGCATCTAACATATTTTTTGTTATAATATTAACTTTGTTTGAAAATGAAAGATATCGTTTTGTTTTTCGCTCATCAGTAGTATTTCAAAAAAAGTTTATAGATTTTCAATGAATAGGATTTGTTTAATTCGGTAAAAACTGACTTGCTTAGATTAAAATCCTACATATGCCACTTACCCCATGAAATTTAACATACATCCATATGGAAAGTTCCCAGGCGATTTTAAACTTGCCTCGAATTGGGGAAAGTGTAAAAATGAAAATCCAAAAAAATATATATTGACCTATTTTTTCAGTAATATCAATGATGACTATTGTATTCAAGGAACTAGTTAAGAACATTCTAAAGTATGTATAAAAAAAATTGCAGTAATTAATAACAATGAAAAAATGTTATTTTACAAAGCTAAACTTCAACTATCCAAAAATCGCTTGCCACTTGTCCCAGTCTACCTAATTTAAGTTGATGCCAACTTCGGCATAATTTAAATAACATGTAAAAAAATCTGATACCTACTTATTCACTAAAAACTCACACTCGAAAATTTTAACCCGTCACAATACCTTATACCCTTATAGAATATAATGCGAGAAGTAAAAACAACTGTCCATTGTTTAAATGTTGTTATTGATTCTTCGGTTAATATTTTTTCCCAGAAAACTTTAATTTAATAATACACTTGAACAAATTTAAATAATTTTTTGAGAAACAATAATTGATTATCGCATAAATGTCATTTTTTACATTTTTACTAAACTTATCTTCCCGAGAGCTTTAATTTGACACCAAACTATAATTTGGATAACGTATAATAAAAAAATCCGATGTGGTCAACACATAACCTCTCGCCATACTCTACTATTTTTATTTTTCTAATATAAGTATATATTATGTAGTACTTACTCACAAATATACCATTGTACTAGAAGGGAATTCGGGAATTGTAGTTTTTATAATATTATTAAAGTTTATTATGACCTTATAAATACTAAATGACATTTCATATTTTCCATTTCAATTTGCCAAAAAGTCAAAAATTCATGTGACATTAACACTCAAAAATTTTATTTTTTGTTTCCATAGGTAGGCAGATAAATCAAAATTGTAACAAATTTGTAGAATTTTTAACTTCTTGTAATTGGAAAATGGTGCTAGATAGAAACAACGTTTTGAATACATATTGTAGATAGTAACATTTAGTATACAATGTTATTAAAAAAATTCCTATTAATTCATAAATTTTGAAAATATTCCAGAAAAACTCTTTAGATCTTCAAGAAACTACCACTTCCGGTTGCACGATCAACACCAAAATCTAATCAGATCTAATCTAGGGTGTCAGAATATTGAATAAAGCTCATTAACGAACTTGAAGTCAGAATTTGGGTCAAGATCTTAAATATATAATTTCAGTCCAAAATTCCAACGCGTTTTTATGTTATGTTACATCCAGACAGACCGACAGACTAACAAACCGACTTTTTTAAAATTAGGTTTTTTGGCTTCAGTAGGGTCTAAAACGTGAAGATTCACCAAAATCTCGAACTGTCAAAAAATCACGATTACAATACTTCCCTCTATTACATAGGTCGGGGAAGTAAAAAAGTCGGTCTGTAGGTCTGTCGGTCTGTCTGGATGTTGCATAACTTAAAAACGCGTTGGAATTTTGGACTGAAATTTTATATTTAAGATCTTGAGCCAAAATCTGACTTCAAGTTCGTTAATGAGCTTTATTCAACCAGTGGTACCAACTTTATAAACATAACTTTTTTTATTTTCATCAAAATACTATCGTGTGTGGTATCAAATTAAAGCTCTCGGGAAAAGAATTCTAGTAGAAAAACAAAAATAACATTAAACGATCGTCAATTTTTTTAAATACATTATTCAAATTATACTTAAATTGTTTGGGAAAAAAGATAAATTTATTTAAATTTTGCTGAATAAAGCATAAAATTAAAGGCGTTACGAAATAAATTATTAAAACTTATATTCGGGGAAGTACTGTGGTGGACACAGCAGATTTTTTAATTTTTGTACTCTATTTTTTATATTCATGGCTAAACATGGACAATTTTGTCTATTTTATTTTTATCACATATTTACAATAAAATATTTAAAAAAGTGCTATTAGACGCACTTGAGGACAACCTTTAGCTATTTAAAAAATGAACCCGTAAAAACAAAGTTTTTGACTATAAATCCTTTATTTATGATACTCGATCGATATTTATTTATATTGTTTTCATTGTAACTCTTTCTTAGATAGTGTGTTTCAAGAAAGAGTTAAAAAGAGTAGGGTATGGCGGGAGGTCTTGTGCTGGCCAAATCAGATTTTTTCTTGTGCCAAAGTAAATGTTTGGTTACAACGAGCCTATGTACCAAATTTCAGAGTTAAAAAGGGTAGGGTATGGCGGGAGGTCGTGTGGTGGCCACATCAGATTTTTTCTTGTGCCAAAGTAAATGTTTGTTCACAACGAATCTATGTACCAAATTTCAGATTGCTTGGATATGGGGAAATGGGTATGGCGGGAGGTCTTGTGCTGGCCACATCAGATTTTTTCTTGTGCCAAAGTAAATGTTTGGTCACGAGTCTATGTACCAAATTTCAGATTAATTGGTTATGGGGAAAAGGATTTGGGGTATGGCGGGAGGCCTTGTACTAGCCACATTAGATTTTTTCTTATGCCAAAGTGCATTGTTAGGTAACAAAAGTTTATTTGCAAAATTTCAGCTCGGAAGGATCCCGGGAAGTGGGTCAATTTTGAGTTTTGTTTTTTTGCCGTACGTACGTACGACGATGAAGTTAATATAAAGGATTTAAAAATATCTCATTTATTTGAAAAATCTTAATATTGAAACAAGTTTCAACCGAAAAACTGAATATCGTTTTTCGCCATTTTGACGACTTGTATTGAACCATTTGTAATTTAATTTTCTAAATTAAATAGTTCATAAAGAATAGTATTTATTTATTTACATTAATAATTTTATCCTTTGTGTAACAAGCCGCAAAGTGAAATCCAGCGTTTAGGTATTGACCCCCGTCAATTTATTCTCGGTATTGTCGGTATTTGTATTTGTAGGTTTAGAACCGGAAGCCATTGAGTATAATCATTATTGTAGAATTATATTAAAGATAAAACACCTCTAAAATGAACAATATCGAATTAAAATCAAATTATTAAACGTAGAAATAACATTGCTGTCATGAGTTGGATTCGATATTTTTCATTTAAGTGACTCTTATAATTTAAGTGGAAGCGGTGCAAATGGCCATTATAATTTTTCAACCTTTATTAATAGAAATATGTGGTTTGAAAATTTGTTCTTAGAATTTTTATACTACAATTTTGATTTTTTGTTTATATCACCTTTAAGAGACGGGAGGTTATGTGTTGGCCACATCAGATTCTTATTTTCGTAAATCAATAAACACGAGATTGTGAGACAAGTGAAAGTGTTTAGAACATATGTGAAAGCTAAATGGAGCACTACAGACTACGACTACAGCCAGATGCGCAAATGTAAATTTGTGTGTAAAATACGTTACAAAATGTGTCAAAATTTCGATTTATTGCTTTAATACAATTTGTTCACTTTTATTATATTTATAAATAGTGTAACTGATACGTTATGTTATAAGTGTGCGTTAGAGAATAACATGCTAGTTTGTGCGTTATTTGTTTGTTTCCATAGTAGTTTATAACATAGTTATGGCTATTTTCCATAGTGGTCGTCTGAAAAATATACATATAAGTGCAGGAGTGGTTGATTAATTCAACTCCAAATAAATAAGCCAATGCTTAAACGTCATCTCTCATCTATACAGACCAATCAGAACCAGTTGAACATGAAATATATATTGTTTTTGTTTCGTGGCAAGGCATACTTATTTCAGCATTCATAGGTGCATAATTTAAGTGCCCGTAATTTATTATTTTATTAATACAACATATGACTTTTTTATACCATCGTAAAGCCAATTTAATGTACTTTTCAAATTCCTTAAAAATTTACAATGTCCCATTTGAAATTTAAAAGTTGCTATCACTTCCTCAAAAACCGGAAGTGATACCAAAGATTCACATCCGCTATCATTTACTACACATGATACTGTATAAATAATGTATTTGACAAAAAACGCTAAATCAACAAATAAGCTAGATAAATGCTGGTTCATTTATATATATATATATATATATATATATATATATATATATATAAACCGTACTAGAGCCCCACAAACTCGGTTTTGGTATTTACTACACTAACAAAACCGTACTATAGCCCCACAAACTATTAGGTAAAACGGAATAGAGGTAAAAAAGTATAGTGGTACAAATGCAAAGGTAAAAGTTGGAGTGGTAAAAATTGAGTGGTAAAAATGGGTTAACGGTAAAACAGGGTAGCGGTAAAAAAGAATGGTGGTAAAAATGCTGTGGTAAAAGTTGGAGTGGTAAAAATAGAATAGTAAATATGTAGCACAACGGTTTAGATTAGCAAATATTTGGTGCTGTTGTATAGATTTGTTTGTATTTGGTAATTAATTCTTTATTAATAAATTTAATGACAAATTAAAAAGAGTGCAAATTGGGCTTAAAACATTTGCAAATTTTCAGTATTTGTGTTCAAACTTTTGGTGCTAATTTCACAGACCTTGACACATAAATTCGTACTTTTAAATCTTGTTTTCAAATTTTTACTTTACAATTTGCATAACATAAAAATGTAGAAGTGGTTTGTTCACTTTTAGTGAAAATTTACAATATATCATTAGTTTTTGTTTTGGAATACCTACATATTTTTGCCTGACATTTTACTTTCAGAATGATCATTATTTTTTAATATTAGACAATCATCGCTAAATATACATACTGATGCAATTAATTTGTAATTTAAAGAAAACATTTGGTTTTAATATTTAGCACGTTAAAGACTAAAGGCGGGTTTATGTAGCACAATCTATTCTATTTCAGAATGACTGAGCGTAATAAATAAGTCTGTCAGACATTCCATAATAGAGTACTTGCAACAAGGTCACAAACAGTCACGTGACAGTCAATAACTAAGCGGGCGACCCTGTTTGTGGACAACCCAACAAAATTTTAACATGGAGTCTTATGGAGTATTCATGTTTACTTTTGTAAAAATATCTTTTATTCGTATTCTACGTTGTTTTAAAAAAAGAAAACGTATGAAGTTGATTAAGGTAAGTTCATATATTATACTGGTTACTTAAAATTATCCTAAATATGAAGCACCTTTAAAATATCGTATGTTAAAGTGTGGTAATGAACTGTTGTCATAATAAAAACAATTTATAAAACTGTAATATAGATACCCGTTATATTTTGTATATTTTCTTACACATTAATAAATGTTTTAAGTTTATTAATTTAACAATTAGTGAAAATCCATGCACTTGATGATACAAAACCAACTTAACCTATACATTTAATGTGTTAGTAATACATGTTTCATTTAAAATACGCTTGTTTTATATGTATTTATTTAATACAAATATATTATACATACACTTACCTTTCTTGAAAAGTATACAATATAAATGAAACATGCAATTAATACTGGAAAAACACAAAAATAACTCATAAGAACCAAAACCGCCATAAGACACAATGCTAACCTGAACAGCAGTTGTCCACAAACAGAATCCCGCCAAATCCGAAACATTGGCCACGCCTCCTGCAAGTACTCTATTGTTTGCTCAAGGCACAGTATAATAGGATACTCTCAGAACAGAAGATTAAAAAATATGCCAAATTAATTAAATATTTAATCTTATAACAAACAATATTTTGTACCTCGTCTGTCAGATTGATAATCAATCTTTCAATGATATAAATCAAAATAAATCTTTATGGATGACGTAGAGAAATATAATCAAATAGTATAATCTAAAAATAAAATTTTTAATCTAAAATGAACTAAACTCATTCTAACTATAAATAAAATAACAAAACTAATAATACAAATTGAAATAAATAATTTTTTATTATTCAAATTATTCCTACAAAGATTTTAAAGATTAGATTATTGTCAAAATATATTAAAATGTACCTAATGATATAGTTTAAATTCTAATTGGTTTCATTTAATTTTTGGTAATATAAGATTGAAATTATAGGACCGTCAGTGAAGGAAAAGAACTTCAAGTCTTAATCACACAGTTTTCTTAAATATGTAATTATTTTATTCCGGAATAATTTTTTTTTCCTTCACTGACGATCCTATACCTTTAAGTCACACTTGAATTATCTATTTGTTTCAAATTATATATGGAAGATATCAGGATTAGTTTATGATAAAATTCATTTTTTTTATATTTGTAAAAATTTCTAAATAATATTTATCTCGAAAGTGAAATATGAACTACTACATAATACACATCTCATGATCTACGTGTTATACTCAACAATTTAACATATTAGTTTTAATAGGATAATAGTTATTTATATTACAAGTGGGATAAGAGCATTATTACAGCAGTTGAATATGACGAATTGCACGACAAGGTCGTAGACCGAGGCGTGTAATCACATGAGTGCTGTAATATGCTTTAGCCCACATGTGATATATAAAATTCTATTCACGACTGCTGAAAATTATTAAAAATTTATATTTTTGTCTAAACGACAGATTTAAAATTTTAAAAAATATATATTTTGACAATCGATAGCAACAGGGTACCTACATACAATTTGTTTGAAAGCAGGACATCCTGTCAGTTTTATTCGCAAACAAATTTTTAATTTGACGTTGTTGATATTGATTCCGTACAACTTCATTTCGCACTTCGCGTTGCCCGTCAGTTTGACTTGCTCGTATATATCTTTGACTTGCAGCATTGCGAGTTCTGCAGGTAGGTACGTCTAATTGGTGGCATTTTGAGGAACCAAAAGTCAATTAATACTAACAATCCACAACTGTCTGTTTCAAAACACCAAGACCAACTGAATTCGAAATTCCTATTCAACAACTAATACATAGTAGTTTAATTAAATGTCTGGTTATCTAATCTGTTTGTTATTTTGTTCAATTAAGTGACAAATTTTGAATTTTTCGATTTTTCAGCTATTCTTTTGGGTTTTCTCAAAAAAAAATTCTTTTTAAAACCACCCCTGTATTAGAGCGAACAAAACAAAAAAAGAAATATTCAAATCGGTCAAGTCGTTCTCAAGTTATGGCGTTACCAGAAAAACAGGCATTCATTTTTAATATACAGATATACGAGTAAGATTTTAAAAATATAATAATTAGAAAGATTAAAATTAAAGAGTGATAGGTATTCAATTACACTGACTACTTTTTGCGGCATATGTGATACAAAATATTTTCAATCTTAAGATGATTAAAAATTTTAATCTTCTATTTTGAGAGTGTACCGCTTCAGTTCTCAGTTGTTTTTTCGGGGTAAATAGGTACGTATATATTGACTACAATACATTGAAAAAAAAATTTGATAAAGAACTTTTATTTTGTTTTAGTTGACATAAATGCATAAACAGAGAACAGATCACTCGGAAAAATCCTATCATTGCGTCTATGTTACGGTTCAAAAGGGATTATCGGACCGTTTATTATTAGCAGTGTTTATGTTTATATTGTTCGAGAAGGAAGTTCCGTCCCAGGTACAAAGCGTCTGGCAAAAATCTAATACTAAACTCTTGCAAATTTTGATTTATTACTCTCAGCATTCTGAAATAGACTAAAGTCACTATCAAAGTCACAGTCTCAGTCTTTGTATGGAATCTAAGTTTGATAATTTGTATTTTTACTTATTTTTCACTTCTGTATATAATAATTGTTAGTCTGGAGTGAAATAAAAAGACGCGTTACTTCCAATAATACAACTTTTAAAGAAAATGATGTGAACAGTTTAATATGTGAAGCATATGAACAAATTTCAAAAGAAAATGGATAATTATAACAGAATATTGTAAACGAAGAAAAAAGAATTTGGGAAGCTGATTATTTGATGGTTGACGGTTGATATCGATTCTGTTGTTATTAAATGATGCAAGTCGGATGCAAGTGACAGCGATATATACTAGTGATGATAGGAATGTTTGATTTTTTTATAATATATTTTCTATAAATAAACATAAATTGAAAATAACATGATTTGGATGTGTCAAATAACCCCTGGATTTCAAATTAGTTAAATCCGTCTGCTGGTAATAGTTTTGCTTTAGCGCACTAAATATTGTTACTTGCTCTATATTAGATGCATAAACACTTTTGCAGTTGGGCACAAAATGCATTTTTTGCGACAAAATAACCTAAAACACTCCGAAGTCAAGCACTTTCTCACTTGAAATCCATGTAAACAAACAAAACGTAGGCCTTGTACCCCCACTTGCTAATTCACATAGTAGATTGTTCGGCCACATACTTACGAGTATGTATATGGAGACGCACAGGCGTGACACTACTACTTACAAATATATTTTAGTCACTTTATTTAAACTGTTTATGCAGCATCATCATAGTCACTAGTCCAGGGAATTTACTATAAAAATGCCTCAAACTTCGGACAAACTGCAACAAAAGCTTTCTCGACGGAATCCAATACAGAAAAATGTGCTTTTTAACATATTAAAAGTTTCCGGAAATCACCGCACCGGAAGCCATTGAAATTTTGAAAAAATGGTCGCTATTTCTGGTTTTTTAAGTTTAACTCATCTTTAGCTTATCATTACGAGAAAAACATTTATATGAGGTTATAGAGCACAAAATTCTCTATAAAAGTGATGCATGGAATTTTTATGTCAGATAACCTGTTATCGAAAAAATAATAAAAATGCGTTTAGGAAATTTTCAGTAATTTAAATCAAGTGGTAATATTTTCTCTTGACACAATAATGACTGCCATATTTTAACGGACAAAAATATCGCCATCCGGTTTTCAGCATATGATTTCTATAACAATTTTCTATAATACGCATTATTTTTATAATTTTTGAGGCTCTCACTTAGTCACAAATTTTAAATTTTCTTAAAGTAAAATTAGATAAAATTTAGTAATTTTTGTGTTTATTCAGCTGTTATTTCGGGATGGATTCAGATATTGACTTCCGGTCTTAAAAATATAAAAGAAAAAGCTTTTACATATCCTATACTGAAAACCGGAAGTCTTTATTGTATTCTGTTCCCAAACGCGAGTTGATTAAAATCAACCAATAAAAACTTACAAAAATGTCTTTGTTTTCCTTTGGTAAAAGTTTTTAAAATTTCGCCTTACTAAGGACCTCAAATTTTTTATAAATAATGCTCCTTATAGAAGAATGTTTGAGAAATCTAATGCTGAAAACCGGAAGTCAATATCTGAATTTGTTGCGAATTGACATCTAATTAAAAACAATAATTTTCAAAATATTGAAATATTTACATTATCTCTTGAAGAAAATGTTTAAGCCTAGACTAAACCAAGAGTGAATTTCAAAAAAAATATAAAGCATGTAATAGAAGAATGTTCGAAAAATTGAATACAGAAAAAAAAAGCTTTTGTTGCAATTTGTCCGAAGTGAAATTTTAAATTCCCTGGACTACACAGTCTTAGTCTTAAAACTTGTTTTTTTAATACATCTGTTTATGCAGCGCTGTCATAATCACAGTCATAGTTGTTATCATAACGAATTGGTTTAATTTTATGACTATGACGATATTCAATCTGCGCATGCCTCGAGACTATCAGAAGAGAACTGATATACGAAATAAAACATAACTGCTTGTGTATTGTGATTGTGTAACAATAATTTATTGTTAAAATAATAGTTTAAACTATTTTCTTTCTTCTTTTTAAGAACATTTTGAACAATGCAGTATAAAGTGACGCAAAAGAAATTAAGGTTAAACAGTCGAATATAAATCGTGCATAAACGGTTACATTTTTACGACTATGCTTATGACTATACCTATGATTATGATTCTGAGTATGTCTTATGACAAGCCTGTATAAACCCGGCTTAAATTTAGTGTTGCCACGAGACGAGACAAACGAGATGTCTCGTCTCGTCTCGTCTCGCCTACTGTTTATCTCGTCTCGGCGATATTTTATCTCGATTTTCGAGACGAGACGAGATAAAAGAAGCCGAGATAGGGTCGAGACGAGACGAGACGAGACGAGAGGACGAGACGTCTCGAATGTCTCGATTATGATAATAAATTAAGTAGAATAATTAGATGTCCATGTATTTGAATGTGCTAAATC